>PVKH010028814.1:0-12768 GCA_004027955.1 Chaetophractus vellerosus | reverse complement strand
ATACTTCTATTATTTGATTTAGCAGTACATTTTGGGGACCAAAATTAGATTAATCAATAATTGTCTGGAAATTGCCTTTAAAATAGTATGTTATTTGGAGGTGACTTAATCTAGTTGTAATCCGAGGATTTGCCTTCTAGTACACTGAAAGTAATTATTCTTTCATCTTATATGAAGCACTTAGCTTTTTGTTGACTCCAAGTCAAGAAGCTGAAGAAACTGTTATATAATGAAAAGAACACAAGCTTTAGAGTCAATTTAACCTGGTTATGAATCCAAGATCTGCTGCCACATAGGAGCTTTGCTTCTCAAACAAGTCATTTCATTTCTCTGAGCCTCAGTTTCTTCTCAAGGGTGTTGTGAAGGTTAAATGAATTAATGTATGTAAAATGCCTAGCACACATAACTCAGAAAATTCTGGTTTGCTTTTATTTCAAAGGAATATTGTTGGCATAAATGAGGGGAAGTTTTTAAGTACTTTTAGCTCCTTGTCAGAAAAGGTGCTTGATACTCTATTTTTGGCAATAGATATTTTGGATGCTTTATAAATCATATAAAGCTAGAAAGCTTTAAATAAAAGCTTTATTTTATTAACTTAAAATAAATTATAAATTTAAAAGTTTATAATTTCAAATTCAATAATAATCAATGTTTATAATGCTTTGTATTTAAAAATAGTTATTTATCTTAATTCTCACAAGAACTCCTTATATAACAGTTACTAATCACTAAATATAGTAATAGAAGAAAAGATTTCCAAATTAGATCTTCCGATTCAGAGTCCAGTATCCTTATCATCACATGACTTCTATAGAGAAAACTGTTAATCACTCTGTTCTTTGAGGTCGAGAAAATAGTAGCTGCTCACTATTGCTTCCTCTACTTCGCTAAAAACATGCCAGTATAAGTTGTATTCAGAAGTTTCATATTCCTTACCATTTTAAAAGATGAGATATGGAAATGTTTGTTCATTCTGGTATCTCACAGAGTGTCAACTACTTCCTTTAGAATAAGATTCCACAAACATATTTGTCTTAGGGTACACTTAGAAAAGTGTTTACCTGCAGGCCAACTGTCTTATTAGAGGAAAAAGAAATAAGATAAAGATAATGAAAAAGTTATATAAGCTGGAGAAGAGAGAAAAACAATAATACTAGTCTTTATGTAATACCTTAGTATTTTCAGTGTTCTTTTACAAATTATCTCTGATTTATCCTTCCCTAACAGTTAATGCCATTAAGTAATATATGCTAAGGCACTATGTTGAAAATAAGTAGTAACAAAAAGTAGTGGAATGTACACTCAACTAGGAGTCTAAAGGTCTAGGTCAGGGATCTGCAAAATAGGGCCCATGAGCTAAATCCAGCCCACTGCCAAGTTTTATAAATAAAGTTTTATTGGCACATAGCCATACCTTCTTGTTTATATATTGTAAATGACTACTCTTGTGCTACCGTGGCATAGTTGACTAGTTGCAATAGAGACTGTATGGTCTCCATGCTTAAAATATTTACTATCTGTCCCTTTAAGAAAAAATTTGCCAACCCCTGGTTTAGGGTTCTAATCTTGGTGGATATTGCTAAGTAATCATGCAACTTTGAGCAAGTCACTTTACTTCTTTTTTGCATTTTACTTTTCATATGCTAAGTGGAAATAATAATCCATGTCCTGTCTCTCTCTTACATAGAATTGTTTTATTTTAAGGATCAAGCAAGATAATGCATGTGTAAACTTTTTAAGTTGTAATTGCTAGACAGCTAATAAAAATAATAATAGAAACCATTTATTGAACATTTACTGTATGCCAGGGCATATATTGCTTAATGTACATTATCTCATTTAATCTTTTTTTTTTTTTTGGAGTTACCAGGGGCCAGGGATTGATCCCAGAACCCCAGAACCTCATATGTGGGAAGCAGGCACTCAACCACTGAGTTACATCAGCTTCCCTGAGTTGGTTTTTTCGTTTGTTTTGCTTGTAGTTTGTTTTTGTTTTTTTTTCAGGAGGCACTGGGAACCAAACCCAGGACCTCCTGTGTGGGAGGTGGGTGCTCAACCACGTGAGCCACATCTGCTCCTTCATTTAATCTTCGCCAAAACTCCTTTGAGGAAAGCACTATTATTTTCCTACATTGACTATGAGAATTCTGATGTTTAGGGAACCTACTTAACTTGCCCAAGTTTAGACAGTAAAGTTCAATCCACTTGAACAAATGTAATATGCAAGCAGAGTCTACAGACTGATGCCTCAATTAATGTTTCTCCTAGTAGAAAGCCTCTTGGTATGTAACACCCAAATATTCTAGAATACACTTCTCTCTTGATGTGTTTTGGCTGATGATTATCTGAGAAAAATTTGCATTTATTTCCAATAAACTCAATAAAAGCACATACATTTTTAACAGAATAATGCATGGGAAGTCTTGTGTTACATTCCAAATATAATTGGTAGAATGTCAGGATCATTTGTGGAGAGTTTGAAAATGCACCAAATGTCAACAAAAATGATGTGCCTATAAAGCAGCTGACAACCATAATAAGTGGTTTTAATCAGGAACTGATGTTTTAAACATTTTATGCCCTAACATTGGAGTTTGTTACTTAAGTACAGATGCCTTAGTTACTCTTTAGGAAACTGGTTAGTGGTTTTGGGTTGACTTGTAATGAATGGTACTTTACTTAAAATATTGAAAAATAGGTTCTTTGTTAGCTTATGTAGACTATCTCATTTTCAGTAATAGATGATAGTTATTAAGCAGGGAGATGGAAGATATCTGTATCGTTATTACATGAACAGATTATTCTTTTTGTGTATGTGGTAGGTTCTGTTATCCTTAGTAGGTTTTTAATTTATTTATTTATTTTTTAAAGATTTATTTTTTATTTATTACATATCCCCCCCCCCTCTTTTTGCTTGCTCTTGCTGTGTTCATCTTTGCGCTCCTCTGCGTTTGCTTGTCTCCCCCCACTGCGGCGACCCACTGAGTCAGCTCACTGCGCGGCGGCCTGCCTGTTTAGGCGGCTTGCCTGCACACGGGGGCTTGCACTGCCCATGGTGGCTTGCCCTGCCTGCGGCGGCTTTTGCCCAGCCCACGGCGGCTTGCCTTCTCAAGGCGGTCTGCCCACTCGAGGAGGCCCCGGAAACCGAACCCAGGCCCTCCTATGTGGTAAACCTGCGCCCTACCAATTGGGCTACAGCCGGCCCCAGTAGGTTTTTTAAATAAGATAACACATGATTTTATATTACCCGCAAAATGTCAGAGTGCACTGATTTCTCAAATCCTTTACCATCTTCTTCTAACTGAAATATGGAAGGACCTCGCTTCTTCTGCAGCCTTTACAAGTTCTCCCCATACTCCTTTTATCTATGAGCCTGGAGTTGGAATAGATATTTTCTTTGCTCCTCACTGCCACTTCTAAATTGTTCTCCTTACCACATTCCTAAAAAAAAAAAAAAAAAAAAAAAAACTCTGACTTTGAAGCTTGCAGCAGCAGACTGTGGTCTTACACCACTTTATTGCCATTCCCCCTCTTGGGTACTACCCTTTATTTTTTACACATGGCTACTTGGTGTCTCTCTGACACACCACTGGTCATAATTCTGGGTGATTTCATAGAAGATCCTAAGATACTTTGACCTCTGTGTTCTTTGACCTCTCTTCTAATAAATTTTCCTCCACTCTCCTTCCAATATTTATTTCTTTTTCTTCCCCCTATTTCTTAATTGTCTTTGGCCTCAAGTATAGGCTATTTTATTAAGTTTTCGAGATAAATCTGTAACTCTTTTCTGTGGATTACTACCGAGTAATGTTTAAAATTTTTAAAAATTCAAAAAAGTTTCAGAATGTCAGGCAATTTGTCAGAATAAGCATTGCATCACAAAAGACGTTTAAAAGCCTGTACTTAGAGGAAGTCATTAGAAGGAAGGCCTGGGAATTCTAAAGCCACATAGCTCTAAGCACTGCATTTCTTAGTACCAGAAAGGAAGTTAAATTGACATGAGACTAGAGGAGCAGAAATGGGAAGTTACAGGACTATGTGGTTTGGCAAGAATATATAGATGAACTATGAGGAAACACTCTGTTTTGCTTTGCTATAAATTATATGTGGATGGATTTAGGGAAAAAGGAAATTGTGGGCAAGTAGTATGATGTATAGTAGGAAAAGAGTGGAATTTGAAGTTAGTAGGCCTGGGTTCCATTCTTGGTTTAGTCATTTACTAATTATGTGACCTTGATTTAGATATTTGATCTCTCTGAACCTCAGTGTTTTCATTTAGAAAGTAGCATTTATATATCTATGAATATATAACGTGAAGGATTTTTGTGAGAATTAAATTATGTGTATGTATATATATACGTGTCTGTGAGTATGTGTGTGTATCTGTTTACATTGTGGCTGGCACATAGATTAGGCTCAGTAACACTCTAGGATTTGAATCTGTTTTTAAAAAAATGAAGAATGTAATTGGTGACTTGCTAAAGAGGAGGTTTTAGTCAGCCAGACTTGGATATAAGTAGGGATTGGGTTATTTGTTTTAGTTGGTAGGCTGAAGAAGAAATTGTTATACCAGGAAGTAAAAGTTTAACTTATTTTTCTCTATTTTCATTAGAAATCTATTGACCTTTTAAAATTGAATATTCTGTGTTTTCAAATAATAATAATTAGCTAACATTAATTGAACACATTGCATGCTAGGCATTATCCTAGGCCTTTTGTGTGTATTAACTCATTTAATCCTTACAGCAACCATATGAAGTAGGCATTATTATTATTCTCAATTGCACAGAAAAAATTGCAAGTTAGGTAACTTGCCTAACTTATTAGGTAACAGCTAATAAGTAAAAGAGTTGGGATTGGAGACACTTCTGGGCTCCATCCCCCCGCAGAAGCTTTGAACAACAATCCGGACCTGGCAGAAACATCTTTCTCAAAGGCCTAGAAAATGGTTAAAGGCCTGCAATAACAGAGAGAACACCAAATTAAGAAAAAGTTCACTTTAAAGCAGTAGGATATTGTGGCACCTGGACTAATCCCTTCTCCATCCCTCTCTGGCTCAGTGTATAGCTAGCTGTGGCTTCCAGTGCTGATCCCTGGTCTCAGTTCCAGAGGGAACAGATTAACCCTCATGAGCATACTGGGAGCATGTATATCTGGCCAGATGTTATGGTGGTGGCATGAGGGATTCACCATCCCAGAACTTGATCTGCATGTAGAAGGCAGTTCACAAAACTCTCCTACAGAATGCTGTGAGAGAGCAGTCAAGTGACTGGAGCAAGGGATTGCTGGCTGTAGGATATACAGTGCAGTGCCCAAGACCCTGAAGAACTAGGAAAGAAAGGGCATTCACATCCATGTTAATGGGGGAATTCCTAGGGCCACATGCCCATGCCCATGCAGTGCCCAAGACCCTGAAGAACTAGGAAAGAAAGGGCATTCACATCCATGTTAATGGGGGAATTCCTAGGGCCACATGCCCATGCCCAAGACAAGAGGCAAGCACAGAAAGGATCAGGGAGGCATCTGTACTGGAGCTAGTTTCTATAAATCTTGAAGGAGAGCTCTAGCATAAGTCAATCTGCAAAGACTGTGAAAGGTGCCTCCTCCCCTTTCTTCTTCTGTTTTGTTTTGTTTGTTTGTTAGCTCCTGGCATTCAGGGAAAGCTCTGTCATAACACTAGCTGGATACAAGCTTAAGGAACAGACGCCTCAGAATTTAAATCCCAGTGATAACACATTAAAATATCAAATATCCAGGTTTCAGCAAATGATTATGAAACATACAAAGAAACAGGAAGTGATGGCCCAGGCAAAGATGAAGATTAAAGCATTAGAGACCATCAGTGAGGAGGACTAGACCTGGGACATACTGGACAAAGACTTTTAAACATGGTCCTAAATATTCTCAAAGAGCTAAAGAAAAACATAATCAAAGAACTAAAAGAAACCAGGAATATGATAGATGAACACAAAAAAGAATATCAACAGAGAGATGGAAATTAGGAAAAGGAACCAAACAGAGCTGAAGACCACAGTAACAGGAATGAAAAATTGCTGAGTGAGTTTCAATGGCAGATTGGATCTGGCAGACGAAAGAATCAGAGAATTTGAAGATAAGACAATTGAAATCATACAGTCTGAGTAGCAAAAAGAAAAAAGAATGAAGAAAAGTGAACAGAGCCTGAGGAATCTGTAGGACACCATCAAACATACCAGTATACACATTGTGGAAGTCCTAGATTGAGAGGGAGGGAGGGAGGGAGGAAGAAAGGAAGAGAAGAGAAGAGGAAAAAATATTCAAAGAAATAATGGCTGAAAACATCCCCAAATTAATGAAAAACATGAATATATATATCTAAGATACTTGATTAACTCCAAACCCAGATAGGCCCATACTATGGCATATTATAATCAAACTGTCATATGCCAAAGATTAAGAAAGAATTCTGAAAGCTGCAAGAGAGAAGCAACGTGCCACACACAATGGAGCATCAATAAGATCATTGGAAACCATGGAGGCAAGAAGGCAGTGGGATTACATATTTAAAGTGCTGAAAGTAAATTATTGCCAACCAAGAATTCTATATCTGGCAAAACTGTCTTGCAAAAATGAGGGAGAGATTAAGAGATTCCCAGATAAACAAAAGCTGAAGAACTTTGTCACCATCGCTAGACAAGCTTTACAAGGCATGCCAAAGAGAGTTCTGCAGGTTGAAAGGAAAGGAAGTAGACAATAGATCGGAGCTGCATGAAGAAATAAAGATCACTGGTGAGGGTAATGACATGGGTAAATGTAAACGCTAGTACTATTGTATTTTTAGTTTGTAACTCCACTTTTTACTTCCTACAAGATCAAAATGCAAATATAAAAAATATAATGATAAATTAGTGGTTTGGACTCAATGCACATATATGTAATGTGTATAATTTGGAACAGAGGGATATAGGAACATAGTTTATGTATTCTACTGAAGTTAAGTTGGTACCAAGGCAAATGAGATTGTTATAGATTAAGCCTTGTGGTAACTACAAAGAAAATACCAGAGAATATGCAAGCTCATAGAGATAGAAATTAGAATTCAGGTTGCCAGGGGCAGGAGGCAGGAGGAAGGGGAGTTAATACATAATGACTATAAGATTTCAGTTTACGGAATGAGAAAGTTTTAGTAATGAAAGGTGGTGAAGGTACTGCAATTGTTGTGAATGTGATTAATCCCATTGAGTGGTGTGCTTGGGAGTGGTTGAGATGGGAAAGTTTTTCTTGTGTGTGTGTGTGTGTGTGTTTATAGTAGTCCATCAATTTAAAGAAAAAGAACTAAAGAGACAATGACAATTGAATTCAATACATGGTCCTCAGTGGAATCTAGCAATGGAGGAGAAAAGGCTCACAGGTACGTTATTGGGACATATGAAAAATTTGGAATGTAGACTGCAAGATTTATATCAATGTTAAATTTCTTGAACTTGATAACTGCATTTAAGGTAGTTACATAAGTGAATATCCTTGTTCTTAGGTAATGTACATGGCAGTAATAAGTGTTCTAGGAGTATGATGTATTCAACCCCTCTCAAGTATTCAGAAAATGGATTGATAAATAGACAGACGGGCAGGTAGATGGATAGATAGATAGATGTCTTGATAAGTTGCTGGATAGAATGACACGGCAAATGTGGAAAAATGTTAAAATTTGTGGATCTGGGTATCTGGGGCAGGGCTTGGGTATGTTGGAGTTCTCTGTATGGCGTTTGTATTATTTTGGTAACTATCATGAAAGTTTGAAAGTATTTCAAAATAAACCTTAAAAAATGGATAGATAGATAAATAGAAAGATATATGGATAGATATGTAGAATGATACAGCAAATGCAGCAAAATGTTAAAATTGATGAATCTGGGTATGAGAGGGGATAGGGGTATGTTGGAGACCTCTGTATGGGGTTTGCATTATTTTTGTAACTGTCCTCTAAGCTTGAAATTATTTCAAAATTAAAAATTAAAAAAAAAAAGAAGACAAAAAAGAGTTGAGATTAGAGTATTTGCAATCTGGATATAGAGTATGTACTCCTATCTTCTGCGATGATTCAGCCTTTCTCAAACCCTAAGATATTGGGCAAAAAGAGTGACTATTGTAAGAAACTCAAATGCTCTGCAACAGACTACACTAATTTAAAGGAATGTCTTCTTGTTTTCCTCTAGTAATAAGAGTCTGACCCTGGTTTGATGTAGCTCATGCTATTTAAATATCTCTTTTTGGTAAGGACTAATCCCAGTTTTTAACTTAGTGGAAATTGAAAACATCAGAGCATCAGCCCTTTAATGAACAGTTATCAATTACAATATCTTTTATATTGTCATCTCTTTGTGTTAGGCACTTTAGAGTAAAAGAAATATTGCTTTTTGCTGTTATCAAGAAAATTTTAATCTATGCAAGACTGAAGGACACAAAACTACTAGAAGACAACACAGTTTATAAATAAATGTTAAATTCCTAAGTAGAGTAGGAAAAGAACAAGAGTAAGCTGAAGTAATAAGGGGAAGGTTTTCAGAAGAGTGCCTTACAGGTTATGACTTGAGAGGGCAAAGAGATGAAAAGACGACCTTATCAGGAGAAAACAAAAAAACATGAAAATTCAAGTGAATTTCCTAAGATTATACAATGAGATGAGAAATTTGGTCTCCTAACACCTACTCAAATTCTCTTTTTTGTCCTCCCTGTTCTCTTTTTTTTTAAAAAAATAAACAAAAGTAGAAAAATGGACTCAATTCTACCCTGTGGTTCTCTTATACATTGAAGGCCATTTCCTTGTTCTTGCTTTATGCCCAGATATTTCAGTGGGAGTTGCCCCAATGAGGGTAGAATTTGGCTGCAGGAGCCAGATGAGGGTTGAGCAATGTCTTTGTGTGCAAACACAAAGTCCTTTATGTACTGACAGATGGCCACCCCCTCACATCACCATTGGTCTTCCAGCCTGTTTAATTGGGAAGGAATTAACTTCTCCTTTTTCCTTTTGGAACACATTTCTAATGCTTTCTTTATTTACATTTGGCTATATGCTTAATAAATGAATGGAGAAATCAGATGGCATTTCATCTCAGAAAGTCGTATGCCTTGTAAGAGCCTGAATCTCGTAATATAGCCCTTGAAATATTGTCAGGACTGACTTTATATGTAGGCAATTATAAATTGATATGAGACATTTTTAATGTATTCATAGTAGGTTAATGTACAAGGTGCATCATTTTAGACTGTTTCAATAAGGTGAGACGACAGTTCTGTAGTGGTGCAATATCCTTTTTCATCAACTCTGTGGTTGCTGCTGTACAGTGTATTTTGAAATATTTACTACTTTGCGTTTTTAATTATGGGAATGTGCCCCAGGACAGAGGACAAAATTTTACTTATGAAGTAAACTGATGCTGAAATAAATGCCAAATAGAAAGATGACCAAATACCTCTGAGATTCACATTCATGTAATAGGGCTCTGAAAATTGTCTCTTGTGTAATGCTCTGGAGTAAACTCTTATTTATTACTTTGCCTATAATTCTGAAAGATAAGAAAAAGTTATTTGATCACTGGAAAAAAATTGACAATTAAGGAGATCTTAGTCACTGTATTTACTCAGTGTTTCATTTAATAAGCACATGGTGTTTGCTGACTATACTTTCAAATGTGGATATGAAGATTGAAAACATCCCTATTCTCAATGAACTTATTATGTAGCGGAAAGATAGACATACAAATAAAATACGAGTATTCACAAAGTGGACAAGGAAATTTTGGCAGGTCTTGAGAAAGTTGCATTTGATTGAGATTTGAAGGATGAGTAGACGTTTTCTGTGTAAGACCAAAGCATTTTTAGCGGATTGCAAATGATTTAGTATTTCTAGAAGGAAAAGCTTGGTGTCGTGGTGAAGAGGAAGCATTGAAAGAGAGCAGGAAATGTCTATTTATCTATTGTATCTACAACATCTAGATTAGGAACTGGCACATAATCGACACTTGGTAAATATATTTTTAAATTAAATATATATATATATATATATATATATATATATATATATATATTAGGAGGTACCTGAGGATTGAACCCTGAACCTCATACATAGGAGGCAGGTGCTCAACCACTGAACTACATCTGCTTCCTAGTAAATTCTTGATAAATTAATAGAATGAATGAACGAATAAAGAATAAACAAGGGCAGACCATGAAGGGCCTTATATATGCCATGAAAATTAGTTTATCCTTCGGAGAATATTGAGTAAGGGGTGGCATCATATTTGCTTGTTAGAAAATGCACTGTCAGAAATCTGGTTGACAGAGTAAGCTCAGGCAAGAAGACTGGTGAGAGGGCTATAGTAATAATTCAAACAAAACAAGTTTAAGTCCTGTTCTAGTGCAGCAACATTGGCATTGGTAGTGATGCTGAAAAGAAGGGAACCAATGTAAGTGATATTTGGAAAATAAAAATCTACAGGACTAGATGGTTGATTGTATGTATGGAGTACGAGAGAGCCAGAGGGCTGAGTGAAGAGATCCCAACAACTAGATGAAGAATAATGGAAGATAAACAAGCTGGAGGGACATGATGATGATGATGTTAGATTTCAAACATGCTGATCTTTTTTTTTTTTTTTGTTACATATCCTACCCCCCCTTTCTGCTTGCTCTTGCTGTGTGTTCATTTTTCTGTGTTCTTCTATGTCTGCTTTCTTGTCTACCTCCGTTTTTGCGGCGACACACCGAGTCGGCCCTCCGCACAGGCGGCTTGCCCCGCTTGTGGGTGGCTCCATTCCGTTTCGCAGGTGGCTCAGCTCCATGTTTTGCGGGCAGTACAGCTCCATGTTTTGTGGGCTGCTCGGCTCCGTGACTCGCGGGTGACTTGCCCTGTCCGTGGCGGCTCCGCCCTGCCCGTGGCGGCTTTTTTTGCCTTGCCCACGGCAGCTTTGCCCCGCCCACGGTGGCTTGCCTTTCTCAAGGCCATCTGCCTGCTCGGAGAGGTCCCCGGGAACCGAACCCAGGGCCTCCCATGTGGTGTACCGGCGCCCTATCCACTGGGCTATACAGCTGGCCCCGCAAACATGTTAATCTTGAGGTGACTGTGGGATATTCAGGTGGAGATATTTGGTAGTTTCATATACATTGTGTGCAAAACTCAAGAAGTCTTGTAAATTAGCACATTCATGTTATTTTTAAGAAAACAGAACAAAGTCTCATAGCTTTAATTTTAGTGAAAAATAACTTTATACTTTCCCCAATTATTATTCCTGCAATTTACCAACCTCTAGTTTCAATGACCTTTTTAAAAAAAATACTTCAATATTTTTTTCTTTGAAGGTGTAATGTATAAAGGTAGCCATTCTTGGTCAAAAGCTTTTATCCTATCATGGTTTATTTGTTTAAATAAATGTTTGTTTAGTACTAAATGTGTGGTCTTACATGATGTTTTAAGCACATGTTAAGTTCATGGCAAAACAAATTAGACTAAAATTTGAATGTTAATAAATGACCAAACAGGGCCTTGTTCAATAAGAGGCTCTGAGGGGATTGAGGTTTAAGAGCAAATAATACATATCTAACACAGTCAGAAAAGCTTTGTGTGTTTCAGTGCTTTTCTGTCTTAAAGCCACCATTCAATTCAGGGGATCATCTTCCTTCCTGGTCTTCTAATCATTAACTAGATAACAGCTGTAGTCAAATGAATTGAAAAACACACACTGCCCCCCCCCCCATCTGTGACCTTTGTGAACGTTAACATGACATGCCACAGTGAGTTGCTATTGTTGCTGTTGGTCAAACATTACTTTCCCTAAAACATGTTGCAAGCTCCTCTACTTGTTTCATTTTATTGGGCCACTTTTAGTCCAATTTGGAATTTTAAAACATTTTAAAAATATTTTAATGTTTTTGATAATATTAAACATATTTATTTTGCTTCTTCTGAGAGACTCCCCCTCTTCAAATCTGTAGTTGTGTATATGCTAATGGTATAAATAGTAAAGTTCATATAAACAATGGAGGATATAGGCCATTTTATATCATCATGTATCATATAGCACTGTATGGGAGTGAGGGTGGTCTACAGTCTGAACTGTGGTCCATGCTTGGTGGCAAAGCCCCAAAATGTATATATCTATTACAGGTGATGTGCCACATTGTTGAAGGATGTATATGTGGGAGGTTGTGGGGGGTGTGGGAAGTGGGGCATATGGGTACCCCTAAAATTTCTGTGTAACATTTATGTAATCGATGTACCTAAAAAAAATAAAATTGATTAAAAATTGAAAAAAATTGAGTATTTAATATCAATATTTATTTATCCAACAAATTATGTGCAGGGTACTTAATAGACCTTGTGGGAGATAAAAAAAAATAAATAAGATAATGGGTCTCAAAAGGAATTTCATTAGGAAATGTATGTAAACAGTTATAATACAATGTAAAGGGGCCAGCCGTATAGCCCAGTGGATAGGGCGCCGGTATACCACATGGGAGGCCCCGGGTTCGGTTCCTGGGGACCTCTCTTAGCGGGCAGACCGCCTTGAGAAGGGCAAGCCGCCGTGGGTGGGCGGAGCCGCCGTGGGCAGGGCAAAAAGCTGCCACAGACAGGGCAAAGCCACCATGGGCAGGACAGGTTGCCCGCGAATGGAGCGCAGCCAGCCACCCATGAACTGAAGCAGAGCTGGCCATGAATGGAAGCAGAAGCCGTCCACAAGCGGGGCAAAGCCACCTGCGCGGTGACCAGTCTCGGCGCGTCGCCGCAACGGG
>PVKH010028813.1:0-12768 GCA_004027955.1 Chaetophractus vellerosus | reverse complement strand
TTGCCTCTGAGACTGAAAGGAAAATGAGAAGTTGAATGATCTGAGAAGTTGAATGATCTGAGGTAGAAAGAAGGAGGAACTGGGAACTCACATGCCATATATAAAGAATATAGAGAATATAGCCTCTATATTCTCTGTAAAGGATTCTGGAGAACACTCACCTTGGAAGGAGGGGTTTGAAACATCAGCACGAAAAGAGTCTCAGAGAAATATAAGATGAAAAAAGGGCCAAACTGTGGGCCAGGGTCATAGGACTCTGTACTTGGCCTTCTAATGTCACGGAGCCCAGGTCCCTTAGCAAGGAGGATCAGGGCTGGGAGCAGCATGGCAAGTCAATAGGAAGTCATGGCAAGGTCCAGGACACAGAGAGGCTGGTTGAGGCTAAGATGGGCAAATAGAAGGGGATGCAAGGCCTGGGTGAGTTGGGAGGGGCTGAGTGATAGGAAATCATATCTGCTTTCAAACCCCAAGCATGACCTTTGGTGACTGTGGGTGATGATGTCTCATGTACAAGTCCTTGACCAAGATCATGGATGGACATGGTTCCTCAATAAAATGGAAAGGAAGCCCCTTAAGAGGGCTGCATGGAGATACTAAGGAGAGAAGTGTGTTCACCTGAAATGGAGAACAGCTGGTGGGGTTTATTCACCTCTACTTTCCAGGATCCTCAAAAGGAACCAGTGAATATATTATGACAGAGTGGGGACCCAAAGGGATGAAAAATATAGTGGTCAGGAATAAGCTAAGCTGATATGACATGATGAAGAAAAGAGAAGGCACTGGAGGCAAAGAACTGAGGAAGGGTCCAAACCAGAGACCTGAGTGTGCAGACCGACAGAGGCCCAGGGTGAGAGGAATCCCTAGGCTTCGTCCAGCGCCCAGGAATGGTCTCCAGGGGACCATGTGAGAGCCCAGGTCCCAGGTTCATTAGATGTCAGATCTATCAACAGCTAATGGGAGACTAGATTTTAAGATGTTATGTTAAATTCATGTTACAGTTCCTATTAACAATAACAAGAGCTAACATTTCTTGACTGCTTTCTATTTGCCAGGATCTTTAAAGGCCTTATCTCATTAAGTTCTCACACTAATCCATTTTCTGGATAAGGAAATTGAGATATAGAAAGATTAACATTACCTTTCATGAGATCACAGAGCTAATAAGTGAGGGATGAATGGAGACCAGATTTCTGTAGAGCCTAGACTCTGAAGCACTAGGCTTTTCTGGGGGTGATTGTAAAAAGGATGCGCCAGCAAGGCCAAAAGGTGATGACTTTCCAGATAATTGTGTGGTAATTCAGGAGCCCTCTTGCCAGGGGTATCTGCAACACTCAGGTTACCCAGATATAGACCTAAAAGCAGTTTCTAAATCAGCTACAACTGAAAAGAAAAATCGATTGAAATGCCTGTGTTTGGTAGAATAACTCTAGCAGCATACCCAGCATGAAAGACAGCCCAGATTAAAAGGAGACAACATTTAAAAGGCTTCCCAGCCACACCGACAGCTCCCACAAAGCCAGTGGGGACATGCTTCAAGGTGACTCCATTTATCACCCTTTTCCAGAGATCATGGTGTGGACCTCCTAATATCATCATATCCTGGGGACTGAAGGCTCCCAGGTCACCACCTTTAATATTGGTTGTGACTGGGAGTTATTTGGAGTGTGTAACACCTTGTATCAGCTTGGCTCGGAGGAAAGCAGAAGAGACAGATACGGGTTCAAAATAACATCTTTCCAGCAACTTCTTATATTTGTGTGCTCTCCAACAGGAGCTCCCACCTGCCTGCTCATCCCGACCAATGGAGAGTAACTGTCCCAATGAACAAGACTTGTTTTTAGGATTAGGAGTCCAGAGTTTTAGTTAGGGACACAAGCTCATATAACATACCTATAAACAGAGTGAGAATATCACATGCCAAGATCTGAACTGGAACCTCTTTGTCCCTATCTATACAGCAAGCAAGCTGGCATGGGGTGAAAGAAGGCCACAAGGCTTTTACATCTTTATGTAAAGTTGTAAAAAGAAAGAAAAAGAAAAAGAAAGAAACAAAGAGAGAGGGGAGGGGAGGGGAGAGAAGGGGAGGAGAGAAAGGAAGAAAGGAAGAAAGAGATCAGCTCTGTGTTTTTAGTACATATCAATAAAAATAACTAAAATTATCTAAAATTTTAAATGCAACTTCTTTTTCTTAAGTTCAGTTAAATAGCTCCAGATATACAGAAATCCATGTCTGATTCACCTTTCTGTTCATCCTTTATCAAGCTCAATACCTGGCATTCAGTAAGTCCTTGATACATCTTTGATAAATGGGAAAGCTGTTGGTGTTGCTACATGAAACCTGATCTTTAACCAGAAACCAAAGTGTGGTCATCAAACCTCATATTGAGGCAGGATAGAATAGGGACCTAAGGAGGAAGGGGGCAGAGTACCTAATAAGCCTGGTAAGAGAAACTGAGGCATTGGCCTGCTGGCTAGCATTGGCCTGCTGAGTCACACAGGCAAGTTGGGACAGGGCTGCTTGGAGCACACACCCTGCAGCTTGCAGCACACATGGCCAAAGGCCACATTATCAGAGGCAGCCAGCTAAGAGGGAAGGGGCAAGATGGGCTCCACTACCACCCACTCACCTAGCTTTCAGGTTACCCCACCTCATGAACAGTGACATCACGCCTGTGGACAGTGACCAGAGGCAAATCACCACCCATCAACATGCCCTGCAGAGGTCATGGACAGCAGCCAGAAGCCAGTCATCACCTGACAGCAACCTCCACCCTCTAGGGACCCCACTCCCCTGGGTCCCCACACCTTAAGCCCTTGCTTATCAGTGCAGACCCTGGAGTTCTGTACCCCCATAAAACAGGACCCCAGGGCAGAACTCCACATTTCTTTCCCTTAAGAATGCCATGTCTGAGGGGGTGTCCTTCTGATCTCTTGCTTTACCACCCCACCCCACCCCAGTAAATTCTCTACTTGCTTAATTAATTTGTAACTCATCCTTGAATTCTTTCTCGTAACAAAGCCAAGAACCTAGACACCAACCACTGGCTCTGATAACAATATCTGAGTCACACACAATCTAACCCATCACAGTCTTTCTCCGTGGCCCCATGGGTTGACTGGACCAGAAATCATGCTGTCATTTTTAGAGCCTTAGTAAAAATCCATTGTAAATGGTAGCACCTAAATGTTTTAGCTGTGACTGGTTCCACCAAGATTGTAAAGCAACAACCAGAAACGCCATATTCTTTTGGAAGCACTAGGAATTACTCTGGAATCACTCTGAAACACACCTGCAAATGCGACTTCTAATGCACTTAGCCTTCATGTCAGCAGACCCTTTTAAAGAATCATAATACTCAGAGCCAAAAGGGCTTTTAGAGATTATCTAGTTCAACCCTCTTAGTTTACAGAGACGGAAGCATGGGCCCCAGAAGACAGGGGTCTCTTCTGCAGTCACACAGCCAGTTGGTGACAGACCAGGATGAGATGCCCAGCCTGTGTCCCCACTTTTTACCAGTCTAATTCCTACTCCTCCTCAGCTCTCAACTTAAAGCCTTCACTGACCTCCCAAATTACATCTTCCTCCAACTCTCTTCATAGTACCCTTGATCTCTCCCTTATAATTGTACATTTGTTTGTTAGGACTATGTGTTAAATGTCTGCCTCTCTGCCAAGACAATATAAAATCAGTGGCTTGCCAGGTACAGAATAGTACATAAACATTTGTGGAATAAGTAAATGAGTGGATGAGTGAATGAATGAATGAACAAACAAATCCTTCTTCAATTATCTTTCTATTATAATACTCAGCCTTCATTTTATTTATTCCTCTATCTTTTTATTATTTCCATCTATTCCAGAAAATTGATAAGAATACCTTAAAGACCAAAAGAAACAAAGTCTTTTGGTTCATACTAAGAACAAAACCTTCAGAAATCATTTTTGGGGTCGCCTAATTCTTCCAGAACTAGAACGACATTTTCTTGATCTCTTTGCCCATTGCTTAATACATAGAAGGAAGTCAAAAAGAATTTATTGAATAAAGGAATGAAGAAAGGAATAAAATGTACACACTGTACTTATGCCCGATAAGCTGCAATATCACCAGAAAATTTTCTTTTCTCCAGGATAAGCCCTTTGCATCCTCTTCTCAGAGCCACATTCTGACAACTAAGCAGGAGGCTGATTGCACAGCATTTCAAACCAAAGTGAGACCTTGGTCTCAGTTTCAAGAGGTTAAGGAGCCTTGTGTCCTCAAAGGTGAGAATAAGTTGGGGGTCACAGAGAGGACAAGCCGTACACCAACCCCTACCCGCCACAGCCACAGGGACTCCGGAGCCAGGCGACGGCTCTCTGTGTGTGAACCCAGACACGCTGCAGCAACGCTGGCCCGACAACAGCTAAGAAGCCACCCACCGCTCCAAAAGAGCCACCACACAGCCAGGCTGGCCTGACCTAAAAGCCCTTCAAACAGAAAGTGCCTCTCTGTGCTTCAGAGAGACGATCGGAGCCACCCCCGTGGCAGCCTTAGGTTAAGTCCACGAAAGCAAGGGTTAACATCCAGTGCCGTGCGGTGAAAGCACCGCCTGTATTATGTTAAACCCCCTTTATATGAAAGGAAAAATACAAAAAAGGGATTTTTGTGCAGAAAATCCCTACCCTTTCCGATCGATGCTTCCTACCAGTAGGGCATCTGGTAATTTCTGATTCAGTCTCCTGTAGCCTTTACTTCAATGACAGGGCACAGCAGGCCAGGGCAGACAGCAGCCAGGCTCTGCTTGGCAAACCATCAGCCCCGCCAAGAGGTGGGAGTGTTGGAGGGTGATACACAAAGGAGAGAGGGATGTCACTGTGGGTCGCCCTGGGACTGCTTTAAGCGGTGCCCAGTTCCTCAATCATAGACTTCCAGTTCAAAGGGCTCTCAGGCTGCTGGTCACAGATCTCATTTCAGGGTGGTAGTCACCTCTGGCCTTTCAGCAGACAGCAAGCCCTCTGTCCATCCATCTTAGAGCAGCTTGACACTGGCTCCTCTACCCATTTTACAGCCAGTGAACATTCCCTATTGATTTATTGATCCATGCCTGCCTGTGGTGGGAGCTCAGAACAGACAGTATGCACTCTCAGCCTCTCACATGGGTTTTTTTTCCTCCTTTCTTTTCTCTTTTTTATGTAAGGCGTGTTAACAGTCCAGGATGCAGCGAGAACCAGAGCACGTAGGAGCCCAATTTACTGGTTGTGAAAGTGCCCAGCTCCAGCTGGTTGGTCGGGTCTGCTTGTCTTTTCTTTTTCTGTCTTTTTCATTTTGTCCCAAACTCTCGAAAATGCCAGTCCTTCATTCAGTTTTGTTTTGTCTAGTCAATCCCTCTTGTCCCTTAAATTCAATATGGAACAAGGAAGGAGAATGGAGTTAGGAGAACTAGGATATTCTTTTTCTCTATTGTCATTTTGCAGTCACATCGTATTATAGGCAAGCACCTTATTTCCAAAAACAAAAGAGTTCCTCCTCACCCTTGGCTTTTGAATGAGCAACGTTCAATTGCTTTGAATCATTTATAACTCAATTCTGAGTCATTCGGATTGCACCAGTTTCCCTTCTGGATGCTCATTCTTACTGGAATTTCATGAATGAACATTCAGAAGCCATGAAATCTGTGTGGTCCTTAAGCTTCTTTAATCTGCAGAGAAGGTTAAGAAAAGTTCATATGAAGTAAATCCTTTCCTTCAAGAGAGACAGAAAGCACAGAATCCTTATAAACACCATACATCTACCAGGTATGAGGTGCAACAAAGAAATCACTGGAACAGCAGTTAGTGTGTCTCATAAGCAGACCACATGGCTATGCTTAGCAATAATTATTCCCAAACATCTTGGACAGGATCTACACATCTCACCCCTGCACCCCACAGTTCTTCACTGCCTTTGGAGTTTTCAGTGAAAGGGATCATTTATCTCTTTACATTAATTAGATGGAAGGATGACTCTGGTGCATTATGAGCAAAATATTATGTTGATCTGGATGCTGGATACCCAGGTCACATCGTTCACAAACAGATTTTCTAAAAATAATAATTGTTTAACTCAAAGTAAATAAATCATTTGTTTTGCTTATTTTAAGCAAATAAAATAAGCAAAACAAGAGCACAACAAGAGCAAAATTTCCCAAATAAATATACACACTGGGGGAAAGGCTACCTAGAATGTCTGTTATCCAACCTCATTGTTCTAGAAATTTCTGAAAGTAAAAGGGGTAATTTCAGCCCCCAGTGGCTATATAGCTCCATTTTAATCCAGTCCCCTGCCCATTGCAAAAAACAAAACAAAACAAAACCTTCTCATTGCACTTGGACCTCTCAGTTGTATATTTGTCAAAATGACCCAATTGGACCAAAAATAAGCTAGTTTCCTATGATTCTATTCACTGGTTTAATCATGTAAGTATGTTACAGATTTTTAATGTTTTTCAACTTTCTGGTATTTAATCCTTTTTTTAATCTCTCAATGTCCCAATGGTAAACAAAGTAAGAAAAGACCATTAAAAACAAAATAAAAGAAATGCATATTGAAATAGGTTACTATTTCTCATCTATCAATTAGCAAAAAAGTAATAATTCATAAAACTTATTGGTGAAATAAACATCCTGCAGGCAGTGTAAATTGGTAAGCCATTTTGAAAAATAATTGGACAGTCTATATCAATAGCCTTTAAAATGCATACGTCCTTTTGATCTAATCTAAAGAAATACTTCCAAATAATGAAAAAATATTTATACTTAAAGAGGTTCACAGCAGTGGTACATGAAAATAGGTAAAAAAGGAAAATTTTCAAAACTATGGGAATGATAAAGTAAATTGTGGTATAGTCACTAAATGTAATAAGCCTTATAAAGTATGGAAGACTGTGAAGAATATGTAATAAAGAGGAATTCCTCTACTACAATATTAAGTAGAAGAAACTACCAAATATTATCAGCAATATAATTATAACTATGAGGAAGGAAATGGGAACAGAAAAAATATACTGGAAAGAAATACTCTGATGTCAGTTTTAGATAATGAAATTTAAAATCTCATTTTTTTCTCTTACCTAATGTTCTTTCAACTTGCTTATATAACTCTTCTAATAAAAATAAATATAAAAACTTAGAAAAAGTGGAACAATAACTTGCCCTTTGTTTTAGTTTCCTTGGCTGCTCAAGCAAATATTTGATTTTTCCTAACTGAGAAGTCACCTAAGGAGCACAGATAGGGAAATGGGATATTTGCTTTGGTAAATGGTTTTGAAAGTAATTGAGATTTTCCCCGTAAGTGATAGAAAGCTTTTCAGCAGTGGATATCCAGTGAACAAACAATAGGACAGAAATTACTAGATATTTTATGAGAGCATACAGTCTAGTTGAAAGGGATTTTGGCCAAAAGATCTAGATTCTAGACCCAACACTGCTATTAATTGGTCTGAGGAAAAAAATCACTGAGCTTCTCCATATTTTAGTATTGTTTCTCATTTAAACAAATAAAATCACTTGCTCTAAATCCATAAACATAGAAAATAATGACAGGCCATTGCATAAATGGGCAAAATACCTCTTATCACTCCACTCCAGCCCTCACTTTTCCCCCCAGAATAATTATTATTTGGTCTGTTGTCACACTTCATCTTATTGGACTGGCCACTTAATAAAGCAGACCCTCAGTTTTGTCATCTAGATCAGTGCCAGTCAAGATGTCAGTCACCCCTGTTGCAGGATGATTGTCCCGACTTCCAGAGCACACACCCAGGCTGATGCTGAGACCACCTCCTTCCTGCGCTGGCCAATGGCACAGGCCCTCAGGCGGGGGCGGGGGGAAAGACAGGCTGAGGTGGTCCATTGATCTGGGAGCTGGGCTGTGAGAGCAAACAAAACTGAACTGTAAGCCCAGATGCCCCAGCAAGAGAACAAAGGTTGAACCTAGGCATACCTGTAACGTTAAGTAAACAGTTGGTCAGAATTTTTCTACCTGGGAATCTCTTATGTTGCAAAGTTACCGTCATCTGATCTGAGCAGCGTGTGAACAAGTTATCCACAAAAATGGCCAAAAGTCTAAGTGGTCATTCTTCTTGCCAAAACAAATGTCATTGCTTCTCCCTTAGCTGTCCCAAGAATCCAGATGGCCAAGTCACTCGTAGGAGTTACAGAGGTAGGTCTTGAACTTACATCGATCAAACTCCACAATGTGCTAAGCTAAGAGGATACAAAGGATAGGTACAATCATGGTGCCTGAGGAGTGTGCAGACCACTGGAATAATAACCAAATGCCACACTTAGCATCCTGTACAGAATCTGCTGCTTTCAAGGCAGTGCTGCATTTAACCTCCCAGCAACACTACAGTCTTGCCAGGGAAAAATGTCACAATAAATGATTGGGCATAGGCTGCAAGACTGGAGAAGGAATGTGATTATTACCAAAGGAGTACTCTTCCTTCCTCAATGTTTAGGGCAGGCAAATATCCCGAGAGGGAGGAGAAAATGGCAGAGAATGTGGCAGGCTCACAAAGTTGAAAAAGTATATGAGAATTGGTATGAGTAAATCACAGCATGCTATGCTCTTGTGCAGAGGAAAGAAATACATTTCCATGTTCCCCACCACAATGTGCTCTGAGGGATGTGGATAAGAGTGTTAAGGAGAAGTAAAGTCCCTTGGGACCCTTAGTTCCAGAAGGAAGGGTTCCTGTCTTTGCCTAGGAGTACTTCATGTCCAACTCGTCTGGTTGCAGGATTCCAGCACCATCAGTCCAGGAAGCCAAGAGTTGGTAGAAGAAGCCCTAGAGTGAACTCACCCAGCTGCAAATCTGATGCTTATTTTTCTCATCAAATGGTTCAGAGTTCATACACCTGGAAACTTTTTCCCAGAAAGCAGAGAGCCCTCAGCATCTTTCATTCCACTCAAATCAACTGCTGCCCCTGAGGAACAATCAGACAATGTCAGAGCTGGAAAGGAACTTCAAGTATCATTTTGACCGGTCCCCTCATTTTGTAAATAGAAAAACGGAATTGCACAAAATAATCACACTTTGCCAAAGGCCCCTCAGCAAACCTCCTAACACTGTGAAATGAGTCAAAGTATGCGTATCTACTCACATACATTTGTGCATCCATTCATCCATACCATCCAAGAGCAAGCGAGTGGACATTTGGCGACCACTTGCCTAGACTGTCAACTGGTCATTTGAAGGACTACTTGTACGTACAAGGTGTAACTATCATTTGTACTACAAAGGGAATATGGCTGGGCAGGGTACTTCTAGCCCACGTCTATATTGTACATATGAGTTGGGGAATAAGCAAACACAAATGTAGACACTAACATTATCTTAAAATGATTTCACCAATGTTGGTATTTGTATCCTTCATTGATTAGAACTTGCTTTCAGCTTACTCATGGCTTAATGTTGCCTGTTTAAAAAGAAAATAGATCAGGTGATGGATGAGGATTGCGGTTAATAGGACAAATACAAGAACATTTTTCCATGAACTAGAACAAATGTATGTCACTATTACAAGGTGTTAATAATATGGTGATATATGGGAAAATACAACTAATGCAACTTATGGACTATAGCTAACAGTAATATTGTAACATTTTTGCAGTGTTACAATATAACATAAAAAGAGGCATAGGATTTTTCTTTTTGGAATACCAAAGACATTCTAAAATTGACTGTGGTGATGACACTACAACTCTGTGCTGATGCTGAGAACTGTTGAGTGTATATTTTGGATTTTTGGATGGATTGTAAAAGGCACGGGACTGTATCCACAGTGAACCCTATGGTGGATGATGGACTGTGGTTACCATTACAAAGATGAGATTGTTCTTTCATGATATATAAGAATCGTACAATAAAATTACATGGTATTAATAATAGGGTGGTTTACAGGAAAAATACACCTAATGTAAACTATGGACTATAGTTACTAGTAATATTTTGACGTTCTTTCATCAATTGTAACAAATATTCCACAAAAATATAATGTGTTGCTGGTAGGGTAGCATGTGGGAATCCTGTGGTTATGCATGAGTGTTTTGTAAACTCACAACTTCTCCAATTAATAAAAATAAATAAAATATATTAATTAATTTAAAAATAAAAATGATGAAGGAAAGAAAAAAAAATAGATCAGATTTTTAAGCATCCAAAGTACTTGCAGCTTCCAACATGTGTCTGTTGGACAAGCTGACCATGATACAAAATCATTCATTCTCGCCACCTTTCTGTCAGCCTCTTCCTGCATGCCCTCCATCCCCACCCTCTGCCCCCCTTGCTAATGCTGTTTGCCAGGGAGTGAAGGTGTCTGTGAGCTCTGAAAATTGGATCACAGGAACAGCTCCATGCTGACCCAAGTCATGCTGATGATCAGACTGATCAATCAATAACCTGTGTGACACTTTCAGAATTCGCTGGAAATGATGCCCTTTTCAAATGACGCCCACACTTTACAGAGGGCTGTTCTAGTGGGGAGGAAAAAACACCACACCAATGTGGTTTTTTTCAGATACATTTGGTTCCAGGAAACTTTGTTGCTTAGGACGGATGAGTCTGTACCAGCAATCTCCTCCCACCCATCCCAAAGCCTTTGAACAGGGAAGAGAGACAATCTTTAGGCAGCTCTGCAAGCTGATATTTGTCGGAGCCCCTAAATCTCACATAAAGCATAGAAAATGGCTAGGCTTCTTTCAGTGCAGTGAGCTTTTCAAATTCATAAAGCACATACAGAAAGCACGTGGAAAGTTTCTTACAGAATCAAAGGTTTAAAATTGCCAGGATACCGCTCTAAATATCTCTCTCATATGTTGAGAGACATAAAGGCACTATTTTGCTTTCTTTGCAGGGGGGGGGGGGTGTGGAGAGGACGAGTATGCACAGAGCTATCTAGACCCACCCAAAGGTTTAGCATTCCTGCTTAATAAAACCAGGTCAGAAGCTACAGTTTAATTGCTCAGTGCTAATGAGATTACAGACAGTGTTCCCAGCTCATCTTAACCTCCAGCATTCACCCAGGCCCCAGGAGTACAGGTTTCAAAGGACCTTGAGGAACTGAGGAACAAGAGAAGGGATTCTTACTCAGGAGGACTCGGGAGGAAAAAATGAGAGAGAGGAGCAGACAGTCAGAATTAGGATTCTTGCAACCACTGTTTGAAGACCCCAGTCTACTAACAGTTAAGGTCAGTATTTCTCAGCTTGAGCTGAATCAGAATGCCCTGGAGGGTTATTTCAAACACACTTTGAGGGCCCCCACCCCCAGAGTTTCTGATTTAGTGGGTCTAGGATGGGGCCCAGGAATCTGCATTTCTAACAAGGTACCAGATGAAGCTGATGATGTTTCTCTGGAAATACATTTTGGGGACCACTGGTTTAGAGTACCTTTAAACCATGTATAGTGGAGCAGGTGGAGCTCAGTAGTTGAACACACTTCACAAGCACAAGGTCCCGGGTCCTATCTGACATATCTCCTAAAAAAATAAAAAATATAAAAATAAAAAACCACCTATAAACTAAATAAACCCAGTGGTGTAAATAACACTAGAATTATTTTCATTCCATTGTGTTCAGTGGGGTACATATGATAAAGCATCTCTTTAATGAAATCAATCTACCCAAATGTTGTGGCGGTTTGGGTTTCTTTTTGTTTTGTTTTGTTTTGTGTTTTGTTTTTTTCTGCCTGACACTAGGAAAGAACAAAGGTGGACTCTGAATTTTCTTTTCTGACAATGACAATTCTGTAAACAAAACAGGCATGTAGCAGGTCCTTGGCAATTCAAGCTCTGCTTAAAGTTCAGGGAGCAATCACTGGGACCTTGAGCATCCAGGTCAACCGAGTTAAGCAGACGCTGGTCAATCAGGGGGCTTTGAGCTGTCACAATGAATGGGCAATCAATGGCCCATCCCATTCAGTTGTTGAAATACTCAAAATCTAATGTCTGACCATTTCAGGATCTGGTTATCATACATGAAATCAGACAGTGGGCTTCCTTTACATGGTCAAGTTATCAAACATGAAGCATTTTGATTGGTTCCTCAGCAATTTTCTCCCTCAGTCAATCAGATTAATCATCAAGAACTACCCAAAAATAAGTCCCTGAAATAAAACAATTAAATATTTTCTACCTTTCTAACAGGTGGTCAAGAATATTCTCTGAGGAACTACTATTTTATTTTTAAGGCTGTCAAGTAGAAGCAAATCTATGAACACAAGAATAGTTACATATAGAATAATCCCTCTTCAGTCATGAGAACCCCTTTATACAAAATTCCAGTGTCTGTGTATTTACTTCTGTGCAGCTTTTGAGCAAAAGGAGAATTCTACTTTCAGTTACACCATGTGAGATTTATGAGTCTCTCCACTGGGGATAATTAGAAAAAGAGAAAGTGGTATAGGGAATAGGAAAGGGGGGGAGGGAAAGACAGCAGAACACAAGCTAGAGGTTTTGCAATCTCTCTCTCTCTCTCTGTCTGTCTATCTGTCTCTCTCAGGAGATTTAGAGAACAGAAAGCTTGGTATTAGAATTGCATTCCTGTGCCTGTTAGAAGAAAGGAAGCAGAGGCATGAGTAAGTGGCTGACCATGCTTTGGCATGAAGCTAGTTAAGCAGAGGTAAGTTCTAAATCTCTGTGTATTAAGGATAGGAGGTGAGAAATACCTACTCAGCAAGACCCACTCATTGGCTGTGTCCTCACACCGTGCGAAGGTGACTCCATCAGTGTGAGTGGCCAAAACAGCTTGTGGCACC
>PVKH010028812.1:0-12969 GCA_004027955.1 Chaetophractus vellerosus | reverse complement strand
TGCTTCCATTCACGGCCGGCTCTGCTTCAGTTCACAGGTGGCTGGCTGCACTCCATTCGTGGGCGACCTGCCCTGCCCGTGGAGACTTTGCCCTGTCCGTGGCAGCTTTTTGCCCTGCCCACGGAGGCTCTGGCCCGCCCATGGCGGCTTGTCCTTCTCAAGGCAGTCTGCCCGCTAGGAGAGGTCCCTGGGAACTGAACCTGGGGCCTCCCATGTGGTATAATGGCGCCCTATCCACTGGGCTATATGGCCGGCCCCAAGATTGTAATTTAGTGGAGAACATTTGACCACTTATCAATCATTTGATTTTATTCACCTTAATTTTTACTTTTTTTGTTATTTTCAGGGGGTTTAAAGAATAGGAGTACATTGAAGTCTGTTGTATGTACTTGATTTCAGTTAACATGTATTCTCTTGATTTTTTATACAGTAATTTTTGTCTTCTAACCTTCATTTTATTTTTATTCAGTTTTTTTCACCCAAGAATTATATTTTCCTTCCAAAGACAAGAGCTTGGTCATTGTAATTACTTTTAACTGTAACTTCTTGAGCTTGGTATACTTTTTATGGGGAAGAGGGGCCAGAATGATACCCAAAATCTATGTATGGCTGCAACAACATTTTATTCATGGATTTAAATCATTTGTTATGCATTAATTCAATAACTCTTGAGGAATGGGCATATACTTGACATTGTACAAAATGCCATGGGGAATAGGAAGAGGGATTATGATACTCCCTAGGACCTTTATGTCTGGCAGAAAGTGTGGAAGATGTCCTGCAGTATCTTATGTGGTTCGTGCAATAAAAGATATGAAAAAGTGCTGTAGATTTTTGTAGGTGAGATTGAGATCACATGCATTTGAAAAGATTTCATGGAAAATACGGGATTTGAATGGGAACTGAGAAATCAGGCCTTTTTTTTTAGGTGGAAGATACTTGTTCCAGATGAAAGAAATGTTAGGAGCTGAGGTTTAGAAGAAGGAAAGTGCAGATGAGTTTGATTTTTGCTGAGCTTGCAAGTGGAAAAGGAAATTTACTTAATTGCTTAGCTACATCTCAATCTATACAAAGTTGGGATGTCATATTATATTACCAAAAGTATCTTCTGTTATCCCATAAGACACAGAGTCCCAAAGATGACTCAAAATCTGCCTTTATCTTTCCCCTCAAGTTGCCAATCAGTTCATATTGGTTCCACCGCAGGTGTACACTGAATTCCTATTTTCTTTTCTGTCTGAGTGTCTCCTGTCACAGTCCTCTTGGTCTTTAACATTGGAGGGGAAGAGAATGTAAGAGACTGTGTTAATAAAAACTTGAAATTGAATTGTGGCAGCAGAAAGAAATAGGGCGAGGTGGATGTGAATAACACTGTGAAAAACAAACTCACTATATTTGAGTGTTGAGCAGAGAGAAGGAAAAATTATTATGGAAAGAGAGAAGTCAAAAATAAATTTTAAAAAATTTAGGATTTTTGGGAGAATATCCAGTTTGGGGAATCGATCTGGTTTAAGGTCACTGAGTTCGGTGTTCGGTGTTATCCATGAGGTGTTCAGCAGCCAGGTGGAATGCAGGAGGAAGTTTTAGTTTGGAAATACCTAGTTGAACATATTTTTCATAGAGCCCTTGAATGAACATTGTAGGAATAGATGAATATACTGATGTAAGAAAGGTCAATGGATAAAAGTGATGGCTTCTGGCAAATAAGGTGCAAGAAGAGAAACAGGAATGGGAAGAAAAGTTGAAGAAAGAAAACAAAACTGTAGAAAGAACCAGTGGAAGGCAATTTTTTCACAATGTAAAGGAAGGAGAGATTTTTTGATGAAAAAAAAGGTTTTTCAATAATATTAAATGCTTCAGGATAAGATTGGGGACTTAGACAACAATTGGATTTTATGATTAGTAGGAGACTTTACAGAGAGTGGTTGGGGGGCAGGATGGATGCAGGGAACAGTTTTCAGGGATAATGTTGGAGATAGAAGTAGAGGTGGGCAGAATAGACTCAGTGAAATTTTTTAGGAAAAAAGAATAGAGTAAAAATGACTGCTCAAAGGATGGGGTGGGGGGTGGGAGTTGGTGAGGGAGGTTTGAACAGCAGTGGAGAGGGAGACAAGTGATCAATGCTGCGGTGTCATCCCCCAGGATCTGGAAAGGAACCAAAGAACAATTGTGGAGGGATTAATCTAAAATGAAGAAGGGATGTGTCTAAAGAAAAAAAATATATGTCAGGATATGTTCTTCCATTTTTTTCCTGTCATTAATATTAATATTAAATTCTTTACCTGGGTAATGATGATTTTCTCACTGAAGATACACAAGAGGCTACTTTGCTAACACCTAAAGCTGTGACCTACAGATTTATGCAAATAAATAACAATAAATAGAGGATGTAATTTCAGATATTTCTCTTGTATATAACTTTTGGCATCCTAAAGTCTCTTACATGACAAAACAAATTTGCTTTTGTAATCTATTAAGTGTTAGCTATTAGTTAACATTTCTTGACGTATAGTCACATTTTGGTCTTGTGTTTTACAAGCATTATATTTCAATCTGTATCCAACATAGAACTTGTCATCTTAGTGAGATAGTTAAGGAGGAACTTTATATAACTTCATAGTCTAAACACTTTAAAAATTTGACAGGTTATGATTGTATTTGGTCTATGCTTTCACCTAAGTCCATGAAAAGAATATAAATATAAATATACACACATATACACACACAGACGGGTTTGGCTCAGGTTTACTTGCTCATCTGCCTTCAGGCTCTAACTAAAACCCTTTTTATAAAAAAAAATTTTTTTTTTTATTAATTGGCATTACAGGAGGCACTGCTGGTCTGGGAAAGCCAACTCTTTGAGGATCATTGGGAGAATTCTATCAAGAATATCATGAATGAAATTTAAGAGAATGCCCAATCTCTCTATATACTTTTGTTGTTGTGGTCACTGTCCCAAAGCAGGAAAATGGAAACTTTTAGAAGAGCCATATCATTAATTTTTAATTTTTAAAATCTACTCACCAAAATAAAATTTTAGAGACCTGAGTATACTATTGCATTTCTCTATTCAATAAGTAAACCAGAAAATTATTATAGTAGAGATTATTTAAGATTTTTCCTTACGATAGATATATACAAATGGAATCTATTTACATAGTATATCGATAAAAAGCATATGATATCAAACATTAGGAATGGAAAATTCCAGAATTGTAGAGATTTTAGAGTTCATATATACCATCTGCAGTTATTACCCTTGTAATTGCAAACAAAAATACAAGTTGGATTTCAAAAGGTCATAGGAAATATTATTGGAGCCAGGAACAGTTCTGTTGTTGCAATCCCCGATTTATACAAATGCATTTCAGAATAGTAGACAAGAATACTTGTATTTTCCAATCATTTAAAGACCACTTTGGGGCCGGCTCGATAGCCCAGTGGATAGGGCGCCGGCATACCACATGGGAGGCCCTGGGTTCGATTCCCGGGGACCTCTCCTAGCGGGCAGACCGCCTTGAGAATGGCAAGCCGCCATGGGCGGGCCGGAGCCACCGTGGGCAGGGCAAGAAGCTGCCACGGACAGGGCAAGAACCGCCACGGGCAGGGCAGGTCGCCTGCGGATGGAGCGCAGCCAGCCACCCGCAAACTGAATCAAGCGCCGGCCGTGAACGGACGCAGAGACCGCCCACAAGTGGGGAAAGCCACGCCTGCGCAGTGACCACTCTCAGCGCGTCGCCGCAGCGGGGGGGAGGGGAGATATGTAATAAAATAAATAAATCTTTAAAAAAAATAAAGACCACTTTGTAAGCCCAACTCCACATGGTTCCATGCTCTTGGTTGTTAAAATTTTGTACTGTCATTTGCCCATATTTGTTTTTAATTGCTATTTTCTTTCATTCGTAAACAATAGTCTTTGCAAATGAGAAGAAACTTCAGCAGGACATGCATTTTTTATCCTTTGTATTGAAAATTTAAAACAAAAATTGTGCCTGCTCTACTCATTGACCATTTAAATTACTTTTTCTTCGTATGACATTGGCTTTTTGAAAGTATCAAGTACCACTTGACTCTTCATCAAATCATCATCACTGTATCTGTTGCCTGGGAATAGGAGGCTGAATAGAGGAAGCTTTTAAAATTTCCTCTACAATTATGTTAAACAGAGAGCTTGATTTGGGTATTATTTTAAATTGAATCTAATAAATTTAAAATATCTATAAATACATTTGTTCATTTATTTTTAATCTCACTTAAAAATGAGATTAAAAATAAGTAAGCAGAGGCCGGCCGTAGCTCAATTGGTAGGGTGCCGGTTTACCACATGGGAGGCCCCGGGTTCGGTTTCCAGGGCCTCCTTGAGCGGGCAGACTGCCTTGAGAAGGCAAAGCTGCCATGGGCAGGGCAAAGCCGCCATGGGCAGGGCAAGCCTCCACGGGCAGGGCAAACCCCCGTGAGCAGAGCAAGGCTGCCCGCGAGCAGGCAAGGCCACAGCGCGGTGAGCTGACTTGGTGGGTCACCACAATGGGGGGAGTGGGGGGAGACAGGCGGACACGGAAGAACGCAAAAATGAACACAGCAAGAACAAGCGGAAAGTGGGGGATATATAATAAAAAAATAATAAATAAATAAAAAATAAGTAAGCAGATATTCATTCCCACTCTGGTTTTAAGGTTTCATTTATAGAATCCAATATGGAATTTGCTCTTATTTCAATCTTATGTTTTCATTAGTTCTTTGTAGTAACTTTTGATTTATTACGGGCAATAAGGTAGAACTGAAATTTTCTTTGTAGCTAAATTGTCAATGTACTTACAAAGTAAAGACTAAGATTTAAAAAATTTAAATAGAATCCTCACATTCTTTTCAACCATACTTTATGAAGTCATCTCAGAAATACTGAGCATCTACTGTGTGGCAGGCTCTCTGTTAGCTGCTGGGGATTAAGTGGTGAGCCCAAAATAGGCAATTTCCATCCTCTAGGAGTTCCCATTCCAAAGGAAGAGACCTGCAATGACTAAAGAAACATATAACTAAATAATTGCTACTTGTCATAAGAAGTATGAAGGAAAATAGCAGCCAACAATGACAGAAAATAACAGCAGGGACCTACTGATGCACAGGATCCTGGGGAACAGATTGCACGGCTAAGACTGAGACATAGGTGAAAAGGAGTGAGCCAGGCAAAGAGGGAGAGGCATGCTGCTGCAGGAGAGTGTGCTGCACCCCTGGAGGCCCTGAGGTGGGACATGGATTTTTTTTAAAGATTTATATTTTTTTATTTATTATACATCCCCCCTCCCTTTTTTTGCTTGTTCTTGCTGTGTTCATTTTTCTCTATGTTCCTGTGTCTGCTTGTCTCCCCCTGCTGGGGCGACCTGCCAAGTCAGCTCACTGGCATGGTGGCCCGCCTGCTCGTGGAGGCTCGCACTTGCTCATGGGGGCTTGCCTTTGCCCATGGCAGCGTGCCCCGCCCGCAGCAGTGTGCCCCGCCCACGTTGGCTTGCCTTCTTGAGGCGGTCTGCACGTTCGAGGAGGCCTGGGGACCGAACCCGGGGCCTCCCATGTGGTAAACCGGCGCCCTATCAACTGGGCTATACAGCCGGTCCCGGGACACGGATTGTTTTGTATCCCTGGAATAGAAAGTATGGTTAGAGTACAGTGGCACAGGGATAGTGGGAAGATTAATTTTGGGGAAATGGACAGAGGCCAGATGATGGAGGGCTTTGTGGTCCATGATACAGAGTACTTTTATTTGTCGGGTTGTGTGTTTATGAAATATAGTGGGAAACTGTTGGAAAAAAATAAATGGGAGAATGGCATGATCTGATCTCTTTATTATTATTGTTTGTTTGTTTTTTAGGAGGTACCAGGGATTGGACCTGAGACTTTGTACATGGGAAGTAGTTGCTCAACCACTTGAGCTACATCTGCTCCCAATTATTATTGTTTTTAATTACTCCAGCTTGTAGAAGGAGAGTACTCTCAAAATGAGAGGCAAGAAGTGCAGAGAAACCTTCCTATTGAGAAATTCAGAAAGTGTCTATTTTAATGAATATGGTTTGGGTTGAGGAATACTAAATATAATAAATTCCAAGAATTTTCTTTTCTATATTTCATTGTCAAAATTGCTTATTTTTATGTTTTATAATTTTGTTTATGTTTAGTTGTATGTGGAATCTTGTTCCTTTTCCCCATTTCCCTGAAAATCTAAACTCTTAATACTATATATATATATATATATATATATGGTCATTCAACAGAAATTCATTGAGCACACACTATGTCCCAAGAATTGTTGCATAGGTGTCATCCTCTCCCACCCTGTCTCTATTCTCTCCTTCCTACCTGTTGTCCTTTTCAGCTTTGTGAGTCCCCACGCTATAGAATAATCACTCATTCACTAAACCATATTCTTCTCCCTGTACTTTTTTTTAAAAAATAAATTTCTTCTTTATATCTCTTATCCAATGATGTCTACTAAAGTAAAGGGTTTCCTTTAAGCTGTTGGGCTTCTGCTAATATTTTAGAAATAGGTAGATTTCATTTTGTGCCTTAATTATTAGGGGACAGATTGTTGTCTAAACTTGGTGCTGTTTCTGGCAAATTATAAGCAGTTTTTTCAATTGGAAAATAATTCTTAAAAGACAAAAATCAGTATCTATCCTAGCTGATTTTATTTATATATATTTATGTACACACATACCAGAGACAATATAATATACCCATCTAGTTGATATATTAGCTCATGTAATTCTAAAAATGAACAAACTGAGTCCCTAAAATTAGAGTGCAGTTTTACATACTTAATGTTTTGATTAAGTATTTATGCAAATTGCAGTTTCTTCTCTCCTTATGGAGGTGAATGCCCCAGTGTCTAGCTTACCATTTTAAAAAATTTCCCATTGCCACTAATTGCACGTTCTCATTAAGGTACACATTTAAAGTGCATATTTTAGTCACTTTAAAAAAATGCATCTCTGAAGTCATTGCTCAGAGTCTTGCTAAATGATGAAGTCTCCATTGCCTATGGAAAGAATCACAACACTAACTACGCTCCAAACACCACGGAGTTGGATTCTCTAAGTACACTCCTGAGTCTCAGAGATGGCCTGTGGTCTTTACTCTTCCCTCCGCTTTTCTGCTCTGTCCATTGAAAGTACTGAAACTTACTAATTAGTAAGCACACTAAACTGCTTATACAATTACTTGTTCTAATAAAAGTTTAGTGTCAAACTCAGGAAAATGGGCTCAGATTAAAGCAATAAACATTGAGAACTTGTGATTGAAAAGCTAAAGTCACATATATTTAAGTACTTGTCTTATGAGTTATGAAAATGCCTATTCCCATTGCAATATAAATCAGTATATTTCTCTTAATCTAGATGTAAATATAATCATTTTAAAATCTATATAATATTCTTATACTAATGACAGTGTCAAACTATGGCATTTGCTTGAAGGTGATTGATTATTGACAATATCTACCACTCTTTCATCAAGAAGATAATCTTCACTGTTGAGAAGATAGATAATACATATTACCAATATCTATTAGTTTCTGAATGTGCCCTCGGGAAAATAATATAATAAAACATATATTCCTAGTCTGTTTAAACCATTTATTTGAGAAGTAATTCCCTTAGGATATATAAATAAGGAGAGGAACTTATAATGAAATTAATAATAGAGAATTAAAAATCACTTCCCCATATTTCCATACACAGCAATTGAGTTATTGGTTTCACAGATAAAGAATACTAAATACTGGATACAAAAGAATATATGCAGAATTGACAGTTCCGTTAATTTCAAAACCAAGGAAAATATTTTTATCTGAAAGAAGGGTTTATATTTTTTATAAGATAACTTGCTTAAAATCATCAGACTTTTATTAAGTTATGAAGTAATGTTTGAGCACACACCACATATAGTATAAATACTGTAATTCTATCCCCTGACTTTAAAGGGATTTCCCAGGGCAATACATAAATTATTATCTCTGAAAAAACACCGACTGGAAGCCAAAAACTTGTGTTTCTGTGTGTGAACCGTGTGGCCCTCTTCCTTATCACCTGGTATATGCACAAGGTTGTTTCTCCCTAGTTGTGCTGTGAATGTTCCACATGTTTGTTGTTGATGGTGAAGACGGTAGTAAAAATGCGTAGTCTTTGATCTGTCAGCTCAAAACCTTGCATTCTAGGCAATAACTGTGATCCAGGCAATTCCTTCTTATTACAGGAACAGATCCACTTTGGTGTCCTTGGCCTCTCACTAGTGCAGGCCACTTGATTAGCTCTAGATATGAGGGTACATTACTTAGTTGACAGCCGTCAGCTGATGATGCCCACGGGCTCAGTTTGAAGGTCCAGACACTCAAGACCGGTGAGCATGAAAGTCAGTGATTCTCGATGCTGGCTGCGTTTGAGAATCACCTGGGAACTTTGAACTAATACTGATGTTCAGGTTGGAAGCACAAATTAATTCAGTCAGATCCTGGGGCAGAGGGAGCCTGGACATCCATGTCTAAAAAGCTTCCCGGGTTGTTTCCTGATGTGTTGGCAGGGTAGAGAAACTAGGCAGTGGCTCCTTTTTAGGCAGAACAAGGAGAGTTGATCCATTGATTTCACCTGCTCTGTTGTCAGGTTTTGCTTATACGGTTGCTTTTTAAAAAAAAAAAAAACATTTTATTGATACATATTAAAGCATACAGTTCATCCAAAGTGTACAATCAATGGTATTTGGTATAATTACATTAGGGGTTTTAACTTAATGGTCTTTCTTTAGGTCTTTGGTTCTCAAAGCGTTCCAGGGACCAGTAGCATCAGCATCTGGGAACAATTTAGAAATGTAAATTTCTAGGCCCCACACTGGCCCAACTGAAACAGAAATACTGGCGATGGAGCCCAGTGGTCTGTGTTTTTAAAATGCCTTCCAGGTAATTCCAGTGCTCACTAAAGATTGAGAACCATCATTTTTGGTAAAGCCTTGGCTATTATAGATATTTGTACTTTAACACTTAAAGTTCTCCCCATTTATCACCCAGTTAGAGTTCAGGGTACCTGATCAATCAATCAATTGATCAATCAATCATTCAGATGTATGCCTCCTCCAAATAATGTTTTGCAAATATTTCTATTCCTTTGCTATATCATCTGAGTCAAAATTGCTTCTCTCAAAATTTCTATGAGATTTATATAACAAACTGCTTCTTTGTTATCAAAATTAGACCCAGCCTAGTAGATTCTCAAGTTGTTTCCTTTCTGGTCTTAGGAACAAAATTGCTATTAAGAGAAAAACCACGTTATACTCTGCTGTTAAGTTCAATAAGACTTCTGAGAACTTAGGATAAAATTGCCATGTTATTTTATCTGTTCAAGGAAAGAATCATCTGTATTCTCCCTCTAGTCTGGAAGTTTATAGTATTTTTTCATTGTTACTCTCACTTCTGGTTTTCTTTTTGACATGCAAATTTTTCTCCACTGTGATTCTAATCTTCAAGCCATAAATTTCTATTAAGTATACAACTCTTGCCTTTTTCTATTAAATCTGCTTCTTTTTGATAAGCTATGCCCTTTTACTCTTGCACATCGTGAGTGCTGTCCCATCAAGTTTTGGTAATATCTCTCTGCTTGAGTGTACTTCCTTGGATTAAGGATGAATTCAGACATTTTAGTCCCTTTGAATATTTGGATATAGACATCTTGGTTTAAATACTAGAGAGTTAAATACCAAAGAGTTTGATTTTTTTTTAAAGCTATAGAACCCCAGAAAAAGAGGACTAGAAGGGACTTTGGTTTTGGGTAGTCCTAGACACTATCTCTTTTATTCTTCTTTCCATGCAACAACTATTATTTTACCTAGTAACTACTTAAAATTTTAAAACTTATTATTTTTGTCTAATCCCTTCAAACTGTGCTGCTAATTGTTTTACCAGGAGTTCGTTGTTGGTAATGTAATACAGAATCTGAAAAGTCTGACTTATGTTGAGCAACACAAATGATGTCAGCTGCTCTTTTCTTTCTGCATCTACTAATCTTTTCCAGAATCTTGACCGCCAAGTGGAGTGATGCCATAATCATATTTCCATGTCTTTCTAAGTGTTGCCTTTGAAATTATATTTTCTTAAGGCATTAGTTCTTAAACTTTAGCATGCATTGGAATCACCTGGAGGGCTTGTAAAAACAGATTTCTGGGCCCCATGCCTGGAGTTTCTGATCCAGTAGGACTGTGGAGAGGCCTGAGAATTTGCATTTCTAACAAGTTTCCAGCTGTGGTCCTGGGACCACATTTTGAGTACCACTGTTAAGAGCTCTCCCTTAAGGAGACTAAAAACATTCTTAAAATGTCAAAATATCTCTCAAATCCTCCCATTATTCACCATTTTCATTTTCTACCTCTAATCATTTCTCTCCAAAGGCAGTGATCATCTTAAAATATGAACTAGCCCATACAGCATTTTTGAGCTTGGTTGCCCCTCTGCCCCAAACTCTTAAGGTAAAAAGAGAAACTGCTCTTAAGGTAATATCCAAACCCCACCCCCCAACATGGACTGCAGGGCTCAGCATAATCAATCGGCTTTATCAGCCTCATCTCATGGCCTTTTTTCCTCTCAGGTCCTTTTCCACTAGGCTCTTTTCCATCTCGGGCCTTTTATAGCTGCTCTCTGCTGAAATGCTATTCTATGACTCTGAGGCTGCACCAATTCCTACTCATTTTTCAGGCCCCTGTTTAGGTCATCATCTCAGAAAAGGCCTTCTCTGATCCCCACATTCATTAGGGCTCCTTGCCCCTGGTGACCAGTTATCTTGGTTTATGGACTGAGGGCTTTTCTGGGGAGTGGGATTTTAGTGCTAAAACCATGGCTGACCCAGAAAAACTGGAAAGGGTGATCATGCTATCACTCTGCAGGTAAGGATTTTACTTTCTGTTTATAGTACCTGCATAATTTATAATAACGTGTAGTTGTGTGAATTTTTCAAGTGCCTACCATCCTTATTTGACTGTTATTCTGTAAGGCAAGAGGTGGTGTTTTAGTTTCCTTGGCTGCTCGAGCAAATACCATACAATGGATTGGCTTAAATAATAGGAATTTATTAGCTCAAAGCTTCTTTATTGATGATAATGATTAATAGTAGCTATATTTAGTGCCTATTATATAGCTAAAGCTCTAGGCTAAGCACTGTACATTTATTATTTTTTGAAAAGTACTTCTTATGAGGTGGGTATTTTTATCATCCTCATTTCACAGATGGGAAGCACAGAGAGAATAAGCATTATGCCCAAGTCAACCTTAATTGGTTGAGGTGGGATTCTAACAGATCTGTCTGCCTCAAAGAAGTCCAGCTTTTTTCTATTCCTTTGACAGAAAATAATGGGATTGACTCTTATCTATAGGGGTTTACTTGTCTGGACTTTGGTAACTACTCATCTGGTGCAGGCAAACTGCCCCTTGGAAATTAATGGAATAGTACTATAGAACTGGGTTATATATATTCTGTTCTACATTGTGTATATGATAACTCTGTTATGTTTGCACATAAGAGCTAACATTTATCTAATGCTTACTATGAATCAGATTCTAAATTATATACTATGTATACATTAGCTCCTTTAATCATCACTACTTATGAAATAGTGGCATTTTCCACTCTTTATAGGTGATAGAACTGAGGCACAAAAAGAACATAAGGGAATTTTTCCTAAGGTATACAGTTTATAAGTGGTAAAGCTGGGACTGAAACCCACAATCATTTGATTCCTAAGATCTATTCATTCATCTACATCTTTTTCCTCACATCTCCAAAATGACCAGGAATTAAAGTTTTTAGCAATATTTTTCAGGTTTCTTTCATTCATTTACCCATTTTCACCAGAGTTGGGTACCAGAACATATAGAATATTCTATATAGAACTTGGATACTTGGAAACTTATTAAATAAAGACCCCCTCAAGGTATTCATTTATATACTTCCACTCCCCCGGGCAGGATATCAGCTGCCTTCAAAATGCTTCTATTCTTCAAGTAAAACAACAGAACCTTTCCTCTCCCAAATGTCTGGTGGTCATAAAAGCTGGGCTAGGAGAAAAAGTCTTAGCCTGGGAGAGAGTTCAGCATTTCAACTTCAGGCAGTTATGAGAGCCTTCAGAATAATGACCATATCTTTTACATGTTTTATGTCCCAAATGTGTGTAGAATTGGCCAATTAACTTTAATGGATTAACTGAAATAGACAATCACCTCAATTCCATATCTGAAGCCAGACTTTGGCTCTGTCTCTTCTTAGCACTTAATGAATTCTTCTTTTTTTCCTAAAGATTTATTTTATTTATTTATCCCCCCCTCTTTTATTGTTTGCACTCGCTGCCTGCTCTTTGTTCATCTTTTTTTTTTAGAAGGCACTGGGGACTGAACCTGGGTCCTCCCATGTGGTAGGTGGGCACCCAACTGCTTGAGCCACGTCCACTTTCCTCCTCCCCATTTATTTTTTTTTACGTTTTGACAAACTTTATTTGTTTATTATTTTTTAAAATAATATTATTTTTTATTTTTTATAAGATACTTGGATTACATAAATGTTACACAAAAAATATAGGGATTCCTATATGTCCCACTACCCATACCTCCCACACCCTCCCACATAAACATCTTTCATTAGTGTGGCATATTCATTGCAATTGATAAACGCATCCTGGGGCGTTGCCACTGAGCATGGACCATAGTTCACATTGTAGTCTACACTCTCTCCCACACAGTTGTGCATGTTATGTGATGATATAAAATGGCCTATATCTGTCATTGCAATGTCATTCAGGACGATTCCCAAGTCCTGAAAAAGCCCCTGTATTAAACCTCTTTTTCCTTCTCCCTGCCCCCAGACCCTCCAGTGGCCACTGCCTCTACATCAATGTTGCAATTTATTCCATTGCTAGAATCACAAGTAGTCTGTAATAGAATACCAGTAAGTC
>PVKH010028811.1:0-12768 GCA_004027955.1 Chaetophractus vellerosus | reverse complement strand
CATCAGAACACCTGTAACAAACTAAGATATATATCGATACACTATATTTTGTTTAGCCATTCATTTGTTGATGGACTGTTGGATTGCCTCTTCCTTTTGGCTATTGTGAATAGTGGTCTAAGAACACTGGTATACAAATATCTGTCTGAGATGTCTTTCACCTTTTTTGGGTAGATACTTAGGAATGTAATTGGCAGGTAATAAGGTGGTCCTCTGTTCAAATTTCTGAAGGACTGCCAAATTGTTTTCCAGAGTGATTAAAGCATTTTACATTCCTACCAACAATGTACTAAAGTTCCTATTTCTTAACATCCTTGCCAACACTTGTTAAATTTTGTTTTTTAATAATAGCCATCCTAGTGGGTGTGAAGTGTCACACTCACTAGTTTTGATTTGATTTCAGTAAAGGCTAATGATGTTGAACATGTTTTCATACTCTTATTGGCATATTATCTTCTTTGGAAAATTGTCTTTTGAAATCCTTGGCCAATTTTTAATTGGGTTGTTGTCTTTTTGTTTTGGAATTGAAGGGCTATATTATGTTTTCTGGATATGAAACCCTTATCGGATATATGGTTTCCAAATGTTTTCTCCTATTCTTTAGGTTTTCTTTTCACTTTATTGATAATGTCCTTTGATGCAATAAGTTTTTAATTTTTATAAAGCTCATTTATCTATTTTTTCTTTTGTTTTAATGTTTTTGGTGTAATATATAAGAATTCATTGCCTTATACAATGTACTTGATATGTAGCTAGGTTTTCTTTGAGAGTTTTATAATATTAGCTCTTATATTTAAGTATTTGTTCCATTTTAAATTAATTTTTTTAGTATGGTGAGAGGGAGGGATCCAAAATCATTCTTTTCCATGTATATTTTTAGTTATTCCAGCACCATTTGTTCTAGAGACTATTCTTTCTCTATTAAATAAACTTTGCATCATTACTGAAAATCAACTGGCCTTAGCTGTGTGAATTTGCCTCAAGACTCTTAAATATATTCCATAGGTCTATATGTCTACCCATATGCCAGTACTACATTGTTTTAATTACTTTATTTTTTAGTATGTTTTGAAATCAGGAGGTGTGAGTTCTCAAAGTTTCTTCATTTTTCAAGATCATTTTGGCTATTTGGGTGCCTTTGCAATTGCATATGAATTTGAGGATCAATTTGATACATTCTGGAAATATTTGCTAGAATTTTCATTGGGATTGCATTATATTAGATTGCTGTAGGTAGTATGGATATCTTAATAGCAATAAATCTTCCAATCCATGAACATAGGGTATCTTTTGATGTAGTTCAGTCTCCTTTAATTTCTTTCAGATGTGTTTTATAATTTTTAATGCACAAGTGTTTTATCGCCTTCCTTAAATTTACTATTAATTTTACTCTTTTAGATGCTATTATAAATGAAACTGTATTTTTTATTACTATCTCAGATAGTTTATTACTGTAATACAGAACCCAACTGACTTTCAGTTGTTTATCTTCTATCCTGCAATTTTGATGTCTATGCTTATTATTTCTAGTTGCTTTTTTTTTGGATTATTTAGGATCATCTGTAAAGGGATAGTTTAACTTCTTCCTTTCAAATTTAGATGTCTTTTATTTTTTTTTCTTTCCTTAATACTATCTCTAGAATTTCCAGTACAATGTATTACATTGGTGAAAATGCCCATCCTCTTATTGTTCCTAATCAATCCCTTTAATATGGTGTATTATATTGATTTTCTTATGTTGAATCATCTTTGCATTGATGGAATAATTTCCACCTGGTCATGATGTATAATCCTTTTAGGCTACATTTGGATGTGATTTGGAACAATTTTGTTGAGGATTTTTGCCTCAATATTCATAAGGGATATTGGTTTGTAATTTTCTTTTCTTCTACTGTCTTTATCTGGTTTTACTGACAGAGTATTGCTGGTCTCAATTTTTTGCTGGTCTCAAAGATTAAGTTAGGAAATCTTCCCTCCTATTCTATATTTTGGAAGAGTTTGAGGTAACTTGGTGTTAATTCTTCTTCAAATAATCATATTATTCAACAGTAAAATTGTCTGGTCCAACACTTTACTTTGTGGGAGGTTTTTGATTACTGATTCAATCTCCTTAACTGTTAAAGTTATATTTAAATTTTCTATGTCTACTTGCAACAAGTTATTTTGTTTGTTTCTAGGAATTTGTCCATTTCATCTATTTTGTTGGCATATAATTTTTCATAGCAATGTCTAATAGTTCTTTTTGTCCTAATATCCTTATTTTCATTACTGATTTTATTTGTTTGTGCCTTCCATTTTTTAAAATCACTTTCAGTATGGATACACGTTTGTTTATTTTATTGATCTTTACAAAAAGACAACTTTTGGTTTTGCTTACTCTATTGTTTTCATACTCATTATTTTATTTACTACTGCTCTAATCTTTACTATTTCCATTGTTCTGTTGAGATTGGTTTTACTTTACTCTTTTTTTTCTAGTTACTTTAGGAATGAAGATAGGTTATTGATTTGTGATATTTCTTATTTATAATGTAGGCATTTACAGGTGGAAATTTCCCTCTAACACTGCCTTCATTGCATCCCATAAATTTTGGTATGTTACATTATCATTTTCATTCATTTTAAGTATTTTCTAATTTTCCTTGTGATTTATTTTTGAGCCTTTGTTGTTTAGTGGTGTTCCATATAATTTTCCAATATTTGTGAACTTCCAGGTTTCCACCTCCTATTGATTTCTTGCTTTATTCCATTATGGTACTAGAAGATATTTGCATGGCTTCAAGATGTTTAAATTTATTAAGATTTGATCTGTGTCCTAACATATGGAGAATACTCAGTATACAAATGCATTAATTGTATATATCTCTGCTATGTTCCCTTTACATTGTTTTTGTCTCAGATTGTATCTTTATATTTCACATATTGTTTTACCAATTTGCCTTTTAATTCATGTTGTGAGTTAGGGATGCAGTTAAAACCAAAAGTACCACAATATAACATTATAGTATAACTATGTATTTAGTTTTACCAAAATTATTTATTTCCTCTTATAGCTATAAGATACTGCCTTGGGTGCTAATACTACATTTCAGCCTGGAAGTCTTTCTGTAGCACTCCTTGTGCAGGTCTTCTGGTAACATACACTTTTGGTCTTTTTTCTCTGTACATTTAAATTCTACTTCTTTTTTAAAGGATAATTTTGCCAGGCACAGAATTCTTGATTGAAAGTTTTATTTCTGTTTAAGGACTTTAAATATTTCACCCCTACTGGAGGCCTTCATGGTTTTAGAGGAGAAATCTGCTTTTAATCTTATTAGGGATAATAATTTTCTTTCCCAAATGATTTTTCTCTTTGGAATTTTCCCCCCAAGGGAGAGCATGAATGCAATAATCCTCTACCACAAATTATGCAGTGGAGTTTCTCATACTTTGGGGATTATGGAGGTCAGCTGTAGCCCAGTGGATAGGGCACCGGTTCACCACATGGGAGGTCCCAGGTTTGGTTCCCGGGGGCCTCTCCAAGTGGGCAGACCACCTTGAGAGGGCAAGCCCCCGTGGGTGGAGCAGAGCCACCATGGGCAGGGCAAAAAGCCACCATGGGCAGGGCAAAGCCACCACGGGCAGGGCAAGTCACTGGCAAACAGGGCAGAGCCGCCCACAAACAGAGCAGAGGCACCCACAAGCAGAGCAGAACCACCTGCAAGCGGGGCAAGCCACCTGCGTGGACTTGCGATGTCGCCACAATGGGGGGAGACAAAGCAGACACAGAAGAATGCAAAAATGAACACAGCAAGAGCAGTCAGTAAGGGTGGGATGATATGTAACAACAAAAAAATTTGGGTGATTACAAGGGTCATCATATCTGGAGTGCAATGGATAAGACTCATGCAGGGAACACCACTTTTGTGCTCCTGATATCTTGCCTGCCAGATAAATTCTCTTTGAATTTTGAAATCACTATAATGTATCTTATTGCAGTTATCTTTGAGCCTGTATTGCTTGGAGTTCACTGAGCTTCCATGAGGTTTATATTCATGTCTTTCATCAGTATGAGAAATTTTCAACCACAATTTCTTCAGTTTTTCTGCTGTCTCTCTCTCTCTCTCTCTCTCTCTCTCTCTCTCTCTCTCTCTCTCTCTCTCTCACACACACACACACACACACACACATACACACATTTTTGGGGGGAGAAGGGGACACCAATGATGCATATGCTGATATACTTGACGGTTTCTCACAAGTTCCTCAGGTTCTACTCATTTTTCCTTTCTTTTGTGCTTCTGTTCTTCATCCAGGATAGTTTCAATGGTCTTCTTTTCTAGTTCTTTAATCCTTTCCTCTCCCTTCTCAAATTTGCTGCTGTATCTACTGAATTTTTCACTTCAATTACTATACTCTCCACTATATATATTTTTTATTTTATGCCATCATACTTTCTATTTTGTTTAAATAAGAATGTCTAGGTCTCTGAACATATTTAATACAGCTAATTTAATATTTTAACTAACCATTCTAATGTATGCTCTTTTTCCAAAGATGATTTCTGTCAAATATTTTTCTTGTAGTGAATGGCCCATTCTTTCCTCTTTGTTGGTATCTTAGTAATTTTATTAGAGAACTGTACATTCTGAATCTTACAATAATGTAACTCTGTAAACCCAATCCTTTCACTTCTCAGGGATTGATTGCTAGCCTTTATTTTTTACCTTTATGCATGCTGGAGACATGAATTTGTGACTTTCAAACTAATTTTTCCAGACTAAGGTAAAAGAATAGAAAAAAAAAATTTTATTTTTTAAAAAAAGAGAGGTACTGAACCGATTAGACCCGTCTGTCACTTGTTTTCTGAGAGAATTAGGAACAATGGCTGCCCTCTATGCTGGCCGCCCAATGATCTAAAGAGCTCATCAAATGCAGCTTTCAGTGATCAGACCATACAACCCCAGAATTTGGAGTATGCCCTTATAGCCCCTCCTGACTCCAGCAAGCTTCACTACGAATGCAGGCTTCAGTACCCACTGGTGCCTGTGACACAACTGGGTTATGGCAGATGGGAACAGCTACACTGATATTTGCTGCAATTTACCGGCTTCTCCCAGCAGGCCTTCCCTGGATGCTGGAAGTATTCCCTTATATTCCAAAGCAGTTGATTCAAACACTTCCTGCCAATTCAATAGTTGTTTTCAAACTGGAACCAATTCATGGAACTTCCTATTTCACCATCCTCTCTGTGTCCTCTTCCCTCCTAGTAATGTTTTAACTTTTAGGTCTTTCACACTTTTTCACAGTTCCACTTTCCAGTTGCTGCCAAATTGAGCACTGCAAATTGAAATGCAAATCATGCCTCACCCTTTGGAAAACCTGAGCAGACACTGGACTCACTCAACCTGTCTGCTAGGTAGCATGCATGGGATAAATAAGACATCAGTTGGCTGCCCAGGATAGTATCAGGGCAAGATAAAACAGCAGTTTTCAAGAAGTGGGCATAAAAATACTCACTCCATGGTAGCCTGAATCTGTCATTGTAAAGCAAGAAGTTTTTGGAGAAAGTACCAAATATGTGCCCATTTGTGCTGTTCTCATTCTTTACCCCTTTGCCATGCCGGGAATCCAGACAGATCTCTCTCCTTACCTACATGAGGATCTCATACTCATTAGGTAAATCATAATGTGTCTCTATCCTGATGCAGAGACAGAAGAAAAAGCCAACATTCTATGACCAAGACAGTCATATTACTGTCTCCATACTGCAAATGAATGACCTGAAACTCAGCAAAGTGAAGTGGCTGCTAGGTCTGGCAGGGAGACCAAGTTTCTCTGTCTCCAGAATTTCCTCTTATTGCTACATTTTACCCCCTTTGATATATAACATATACTGCATTCGATATTCCCTATTATTTCTCTCTCTGCAGAATGCAGTGGATCAACAAAAAGAAACAGTGCCTGTGAACAGAAAAAGTGCTGAAAATGAAGGCTCAGCAACAGAAGATGGTTTGTTGTTGTTTTTTTCCAGTTTGTGAAACGGAATTCTTTAAAGGGTAAAATACTTTCTAAAAATGATAAAAATCACCAATGAAAGGTACAGGGCTAGGACATTTGTCATTTACTGATTTCTTGATGCCAGTGGTGATACTGAAATGCCACTGACTCCATGACAGTGTCTGAAAATAGTTCCCTGTAGATAAGCTATGAAAATATGTATATATTTTCATTGTTTCCTTGTCAATAAAAATTTTGTACATTGAAGAATGCTCATTTTCATATTTATTTTTAATTCTGTGCTATGGGTATGGATTTTTTTTGCAAAATCATTCTGATCTGAGTACTTTAACAAATGATGAAAAACAATAATTTAAGGTGGCTTTTGGTTAAAAGGCCCTGAGCCCTCCTCCTCTAGCTGTCTGCTAAAACACTGAAGAACATCAATAGAAATAAGTGAAAATTTACTGTGGGACAAGTGAGAAATTCTTCTCAGAATTAAGGAAGGATTTTGTTCATTATCAGGCAAATTGAATTTGCTCTAAAATATACACAAACTTGATAAGCACAAGCCATGCTCAGCCTTGCAATGGAGTGAACATAATCCTGGAAACATGGGGGACATGATATCCACCCCTCCCTTCCCACCTGCTCCCATCCAAGGAACATGAGACACTATTGACCCTGAAGAAGGGAATCCAGATTTCACAGTAGCTGTTGTCAAGGTGTCTTGAGGCAAAGCTTACACCCACCCAGCCCTTTCAGTACCTTTCTTCTCACAGTTCTTCAGAAAAGTCACCTCCCAAAACCCAGATGCAAGTGGATAAATCAGGGTACACTCTATATCTCAGGCATTGTCATTGCCATAAGAAAATCCTACACTTGGAGCAAATAATCAAGACCTCTGCCATCAAGGCCACCAGAAATCCAATGAAGAGATCCCTCACTTTTCTTTTAGATGAGGAATTAAAACTTACCAAGACTGATTTCAAGTTTGCCATTAAAATAAATTTATATTATTTCCTATAAGACTTCCCAAGGAATTCTGAACAATTTAAGATTTTCTTGAAGTAATACCTATCAACATTACTATTAAACAACAAAAGTGGAACTTTTCCATAAAGTCCATTTTGAAGCTACTTCCCTCTGAGTACCAAATATAGATGTACTCTAGTAATGTAGTGAATTAAAATGAAATATTGACTTTTCACAATGTCATGCTGCCTCAGCATCTCTAAGGTCAGGAGTAGCCTTAGGGCTATTGTGTTGTTGCAGCGCCTCAACATCTTGGATCCTATCATGAATTCCTTCAGTGACCCCCACCAACACATGCTTATGCAAGAACAGCTTCTTCCTCCCTTCCTGCCTTCTACCTGGGTTGCACTCCTACAATTGTAAATACAAACTCCCCAAACCCCACTCTTACTTCACAACCACAACTCCACTCAAATAGCACTATTAAAGACATATTTCTCAGGTCTACTGTAACTTTTTTCTTCCTGCCTGCTCAGTTGAGCCTACGTTCCTGAAAGCTTTCCTTGTGTCTTTGCAAGGCATTCTGCTCCTTTCTGTTTTAGGTCTTTTTAGTACTAATAAACTTTTCTTTCATATATATCTGATATTGCTCATCCTTTCCATACTTGATCATCCATATAAAAAGCCTGACAATACAGTTGGCATAGTAGACAGTATATGCTAGTCAAGGAGTTCAGGAGATTCCAGACAGGGCTCTAGCTGTTTCTAATAAAATATTGGCTTTTAAGACTAGATGAAACTCTTCTGCGGGCTGCTTTGATATTTTGACATTTGTCATGCATGCCACTTTGCTCAGTTTGTGTTGCCTGTTTCTTGTATTACCATAACTTCCCACATTAAATTGTGTGTCATTAAAGTCCCCTTTTGAGAACTCACTGGGACCCCACAATGTTGCCTGGTTGAGTTTATGACTTGATTAAAGGGAACCATATTTCCTATTGCTCTCCTACAGGGCACCTAAGGCTGAGCTATTTGGCCATTTACTCCAAAGGGACCCCAGCTAGTAGGTAGAGTTCATCACCACTAGTGGGTGAAGGAGAGAGACCTCCCTCTCTTTAGCTAATTAGCAATATATGAGGTATCATGTCATGTTCCCTGTATGACAGGAGGGTTTGTAGACCTTCCACACATGACCCTCTGTGTCTGAGTTGCTCTGGGCTTGGGAATCTGTGTGCTTTCCTTTTAACCCCAATCCCCTTCCCAATAATTTACCAGGGAGGAGCATCCCTCCATGAGATCTGTTATGGCAACTCAAAAGGGGTGATGCTGCCAGGGTTGGCCACCGATCCTTTTGCCGCCTCTCTTGTTTATGCCACTCTTTATTCCCCAACCCTATGTGTTATTGCAGGAACCATCCATAGTGATTGGTGGCACAAGATTTAAAGTCCCAGGATCAGAGTAAGAAAAGCATCTGAAAACTCCAGAGGAGATCAATCAATTGCAAAAGAAATGTACAATATTTTCACAATAATTTTTAAATTATGTGTTTCAGCTTGAAGTTCCTCGATGTCCCCATCATTTAGCCTGCTTTGTTATTACCAGATGCACTCGTGAAGTCCCCCTGGTATGCCATTTGTCAGCAGTCATCTCTCATTCCAGCATGTCACAGCCTTCCTCAGAGGAGACTGGGTCAGCATCCAGCAAAGGGATGGTGGCTGGGTCACCCTGAGCAGTGTCCTCATTCCCTGGGAAGAGTACATTTCCATGTTGGTAGTGGTTGTACTTAGTAGATTAAGCACATTGTGAAAACAGTCTCACTTTTACTGCACAACCCAGTAGCTTACCACTGATCCAGGTATCCAAAAACAGCTTCAGAAATGTTTTATTAATATGACACCACCATCACCCCTCCCCCACCCACAAATTTCCCTTCCTGATAATGGCATCTGCCCTCTGGGAAACTCCCAGCAGGTGAGACCATATAACCAAATTAGGAATGATAAACCCCCTGTCGAGATACCACACTGAGGGACACAAAAGCACTTTGTGGAGCCCAGATGATACTTATAAAACCACACCATGCTGAGGATTAACAACACACAATGCCTCCCTTGCCATCCACTTGAGGAATCAACCATTCTATATATTCTCCCAAAACTCCATATTTACTATGGTGGCCATCACCTCCAGCCAATGTATAAACACTCTTCACCTTCAAGATTTATGCAACATAAATAGCCAACATGATCAAACTCTATGTTTCCTGATGTAGAGGAACCACAGGGGTGATTGTAACTATTTAAAATTAAATAGGGACTTTTCACTTGGTCATGCTGGGTGAGCATCTCCAAGGTAGATAGTAATAAGGCACTGTTGTATTGTAACAATGTCTTAGCATCCTAGACCCGATTTAATCCCTCAATGACCACCCCTGACACCTGCTTATACAAGATGAACAGCTATATCATCTCCTCCTTCCATCATTCCTGGGTTAGGCCTCTGAAAAATCCAAATGCAAACTCCCCAAACACCAGTCTTGCTTGACCAACTGCTATGACCCCAGCCATGTAACACTAGTAAGGCACTTCCCCAGGTATGCTGTTAGCTTTTGCTCCCAGCCATCTTGATGGAGCCCATACTCCTGATGTGTTTGCCCATTGACCCTTCAGGGTGTACAACTCTTCTATGTTCTAGGGCCTGTGAGTACTAATAAACTTTCTTTTACAAATCTGTGGTGTGCCTTGTCCTTCCTTCACCTGAGTATCTTCATAAAAAACTCTACAATATTCATATGTTTAGAAAACTATAATTATCATTTAAAATGCAACTTGGCACTAAAGCTTTGTAAATCATAGAGCTCATTAAAATCTTCTCAAATAGAGAAAGAAACAAAAGAAGAAATTACAGCTCTTTCATTTTATACTCTTGTCGTTTATGAAAAGTGAGGGTCCTCTGTCAAGCTGAGGAGATCTGTTTAGGAACCATGAGATACCAGGACTCCCCTCAATGGTGCCTGCATTTTCTCCAGGCACCCTGCAAGTGTTGGGGAGTGAGGGGAGGCTGAGCATACTGGAGACTCTTGAGCTGCCCTTGCCTTTGAAAAACTGACAAATCTGCTACTAAAATCCCTAAGTCATTAAACATTATGATTACCACAGACTGCACTAGGATGTCTGCCCTTGGCCCCGAGACCTCCTGGAGGATGGCATTCCTCTGGGTTTTGGACAAGAAACAGGTCAATCCTGACCTCACATTGAGCAACAGGTTGGACTTTGGCTGCTTGATTGGACAGCACAACCCCATCTGGAATCTTGTCCCTATCCACAGCTGTAAGCTTTCCAGAAACCTTCTCCCCATTCAGAGTCTTGTCTCATGAGGAATCCCTTCCTCATCTAGATCCAAATACCCATCCACAGAAGAAGCCACATTCATAGTTGCATCACCATCTGGAGTCATGTGAACACCAGATGTTTAGCACCAGCTCGGAGCTATGTCCTCTTTGGTCTTTAGCAGTTGGCCCTCCTGGATGACTTGTCCTTCCTTCTAATTCTTGTAGGTGCCAACGTTGAACTGGAGTTCTGGGGATTCTAATTCACATAGAGGGCACCATGAAGCAACAGAGCTGCTGAAGTTCAGGAAGTTTCAAAGCAGGAGCCTCCACAGGGCTGAATCCCCAGGCAGGGTCCCCTTGGAAGGCAGTGTCAAGGCCTCCATGTTGAAGGACCCTAGGGACATGAAAGCACCTGGCAGGCAGGGCAATTCAACTCATGCAGAACAAAGGAAACAACCTGGTGAGAAGCAGTAAGCAAGGTGTTCAGAAGTCCTAGGTCCTTCTGGGCTGCCTTTTTCAAGAACTAAAGGCCTTAAGAGCACAGATAAAGCTCAACCCATTAGTGAGAGGGAGCAATACACAGTTGGGGAGCAACTCAGTGGACCTTATTGGGTGGAATATGGGATGGCCGCCATTCTTTGCAGGACAAATGGGGACTAGTTGACACATTAGCCTAACCATCACAGTCGACCCCTTGTCAACAGGGCAACCATACATGTTACCCTAAACCATACTTTGTCTCTAAATAAAAACAATAACATACAAGCATACATATATAATTCCACCTAACAATGTTTAACTACCCTGTGTACAACTGGAAATGCATTAATTCCCCACAGAATATGGTGCAAGGCCTTGGGCAATATTCACTCTTAAACTTGACATCCTTAAGTATTATGACATGAAATTAATACAACTTTTCATATGATAGGGGGAAAGGTTGAGGAAGAAAAAAAGAAATTCATTTTGTGTACATATATAGTTATACTCATAAAGAAACAAGAAAGAAGGGTTCATGACTATTACAGTCCTCGTTTCTGTAACTGGTCACATGGTAGAAGTTCATATTTATCACTACCTTCTTCCACTACCCATTCCATGTTCCCGTTACCTTCAGCAAGCACTTCAGCTGGACTTGGTTCTTTGCCTGGTGGGGTGACCCAGACTTTCATTCCCAAAGATTCTGAGCCATTGTTAGTCCTGCTTGAATTGGTTTGTTGCAATTTCCCATTGACTTTAATCACAGGGCATGGAAGTACCAGGAGACACCCTAGAGGATCTCCTGCATTCCAGGCAAACTCTTCTTTACCCCCATTATGTAGATGTAGTCCTATTTCCCCTTGATAGTCAGGATCAATCACCCCAGCCAGCAGAGTAATTCCTTTCTTTCCCTGTTGATTCACAGGCAAGAGGAGCCCAAAGTGGCCAGGTGGCAATCTTAACTTCCAGTTCAATGGAGTCATTGTTGTGTTCCTTGCTGGCAGCATGCCTCCTTTTGGGACTAAAACCTGTAGACCAGCATAGCTTAAGATTGCAGGGACAGGAAGCAAAAATTTTCCTAGTGGGTCACTAGGGGTAATAGTGAGTGGTGCCACTCCCATTTCCACCCCTTGATTCCTCGACCCATGAATCCTGGTTATGGGAGAAACAGCACCATAGAGAGGATGCTGATTTAGAGCATACACAGCCTCCTGTAGAACATTGCCCCAGCCCTGCAAGGTAATGCCACCTAGTTGGCACCATAATTGAGTCTTCAAAAGGCCATTCCACCGTTCTATTAATCCAGCTGCTTCAGAGTGATGAGGAACATCGTAAGACCAGTGAATTCCATGGGCATGTGCCCATACCTGCACATCATTTGTTGTGAAATGGGTTCCTTGATCAGAAGCAATGCTGTGTGGAATGCCATGGCGATAAATAAGTAATTCGGTATATCCATGGACGGTAGTTTTGGAAGAAGCACTGCATGCTGCAAATGCAAACCCATAGCCAGAGTATGCATCTATTCCAGTTAAAACAAATCGCTGCCCCTTCCATGGTGGAAGTGGCCCAATGTAGTCAACCTACCACCAGGTAGCAGGCTGGTCACCTCAAGGAATGGTACAGTATTGGGGGTTGAGTGTGGGTCTCTGCTGCTAGCAGATTGGACAATCAGCAGTGGCTGTAGCCAAGTCAGCCTTGGTCAGGGGAAGTCCATGTTGCTAAGTCCATGCATAAGCTCCATCCCTACCTCCAAGGCCACTTTATTCATGGGCCCATTGAGCAATGACAGGATTGGCTGGGGAAAGAGGCTGAGCATTAGCCACAGAGCAGGCTATCTTATCCACTTGACTATTAAACTCTTCCTTTGCTGAAGTCACCTTCTGGTGGGCATTCACATGGGACACAAATATGTTCGTGTTTTTTGCCCACTCAGAAAGGTCTATCCACATACCTCTTCCCCAGACCTCCTTGTCACCAATTTTCCAATCGTGTTCCTTCCA
>PVKH010028810.1:0-12768 GCA_004027955.1 Chaetophractus vellerosus | reverse complement strand
CCCCCAGTGTGGGACATGACTCCCAGGGATGAGCCTCCTTGGCACTGGGGGATTATTACCAAGTGCTAACTAGCGGAGCATTTGGAAAAAAGATCTTGATCAAAAAGGGGAAATATTAAATAAAAATGAGTTTTTATGGTTAAGAGATTTCAAAGTGAGTCAGGAGGTCATTCCAGAAGTTAGGCTTATGCACTTCTAAGGAGGATCTCACTGACTGCCACAGTAAACAGTGCCTCAAGCAGGGGTACTTCTGTGGGCTCTAGAGACATCTTAACATTCCAGGCAGGGCAGACAACCCCAGGAAACCAGCACCCATTGGCAGGTCTTACCTTGGAATATATGATAACCTATCTCCCCAATATATCAGAGTTAGACTCATTTATAATTTTCCTACACATGGGTCTTGTGCCACGTTTACTTGAAGCTATAATTAGCACTGTACTCATTAAATATGTGTCCCAGAGACTTAAGTCTTTGATCTGTTCACATGCTGGTTGAGCCCTGAATCTCAGCAGAGTTGCAGCTAACACCTACTCTCCAGTTCATCGGACTTACCCAGGACAACTAACAAAAGGATGGTGACCATCCCAAAAGCAGAGAGTATCTACAACTGCAAGCAAGACAGTTCCATCCATTTTCCCCATGGGATCTAAGCCCCCTCTCAATCGGAAGCAGAGTGGGCATCACCATCCCCAAATCATCAAGATTGTGGAATGAACAAATATAAGGGGAGAATGTAACTATGGACTAAAGTATATTTATTATTATTCTAGTAATGGAAGAACTTGTAACATTGATTTAAAGACAGTGGTCACCAGAGGTTCTGAAGGGAAGAAGAGGGAAGAATAGGTGTAACATGGGGCATTTTGAGGACATTGGAATTGTTCTGCATGATATCGCAATGATGGATACAAACCATTATTCATTTTGTCAGGACCTATAAAATGATGTGGTGCAAAGTGTAAACCTTAATGTAAACTATAGCTCATGGTTAATAGCAATGCTGCAATATGTGTTCATCAGGTGTAGCAAATGTACCACACTAATGGAAGATGTTAATGGGTGAAAGTGAGGGAGGCAGGTATATAGGAATTCCCTATATTTTCAATGTAACATTTATGTAATTCAAAGCTTCCTTAAAAATAAAGAAATAAAAATAAAGGGTTTGGGGCAATTGATTATTCATTTGGAAAACTGAAAATAAAATTGATTCCTTATATCACAACATGCATAAAAATAAGTTCCACATTAATTAGAAATCTAAATGCAAAAAGCAAAAACAGTAAAATTTTAGAATTTTGGAAAGTATTTATGACATCAAGGTAGAAAAAAATTATTTTTAAATGCAACATAAGTGCACACACCATAAAGGAAGAGGCTGATAAATTAAAAGTTAAAAGTAGTAACTTCTACCCAAAGAAAAGTGTGACAAGCAATATAAAAGGCAAATCATAGATTGAGTGAAGATGCTTGTAAGCATCTAACTAAAACTCATTCATATCCAGAGCATATAAAGAATGCCAACACCTGGTATCAACAGATTTAATAATAATAATTTAAAAAAGAATGCCTACAAGTCAAGAAGAAAAATTCATCAAACCAATATAAAGTAGGCCAAGATGAACAGGCAATTCATAGGAAAGAAAAATGGAACAGATAATAATATACACAACCTTAATAATATTTGTGGAGTGTAAATTATAAAATAATGAGATACCAATATATATAAATCACACTCATAAAAATCCTAAATTTATGACAATGTCAAATGTTGGCAAGGACATGGAGCAATGGTGACATGTTGTATGCTGGTGGGAAAGAAATTTGATATCACTACTTTGGAAAACAATTTGCCATTTTCTAGGAAAGCTGAAGATACTGGTATTCTCCAGAATAATAGGTTCCACTTAATAGGTTTACCCTGGAGAAACTTCAATACATGTGCACAAGGAAGTATGTGCAAGAATGTTTATCACAGCTTTTTCATGGGAGCAAAAAATTGGAAATAAAATAAATATCTATGAATAGAAGAAGGGATAAATTGTGATATGTTTATATAATGGAATATTATTCAGCACTTGAAATGACAGAGCAACATATATTAATATGGATAAAATATAAATTGCAGGATGATACAAACAGCATAAGACCATTTAGATAAAGTTTTTAAATGTGCAAAACTTTGCTGTTTACCATATAGTTAGTTAAAGCATAAAAATAAGAGTAGGGATTCAGGAGAGTATTTCTCTCCCAGAAGAGTAGCGAGGGACTAGGACTAGGGGTAAAGCACCTGCTGGTGTTCAACTATATCTGTCATTGTAATCTTTTATATGTGTATAATATATATGTATACATTTCTTTATGCTTGAAATATTTTATTGTTATTTTTAGAGTCCAGAAGAGAAAGTAAGTATCAAGGTTTTAACAGTGATTTTTTGTTTGTGTGTGTGTACACTTATTTTGTTGTTTCAGAATTTATTTTCCTTTTCCTTCTTTTATTTTGGTTCAATTCTCTTTTTTTCCTGAATTTGAAATAGTTAGCTTTTCCCCATATGATTTTCAGGTGTGTTTGTGTGTCTTTGTGTGTGTGTGTGTATGTGAGTAGCTCATATTCCTTTAGTAATAACAAGCAATGAAAGTTAACACAACTGGAGAATTCTTTTCTCTATCCATCTTCTAGAAAGTAGGTGGAAATTGATTTTTATGGACTCTGCAGATAACGATCTCATAGGGGCCTTGGCATGTATGGACATGACCTCTCCCATGGTGGCTTCCGGGGTTTGAATAGGAACCAGTTTCTGGCTATTTCACCACCCCAGAAGTGAGAGGTGTAGTAAATTCCTGGGGGCACACAGTCAGCACAGCATCTACTCAAGACGCCCTGCCCAACCATGCAATAGTTTCTGAAACTAATGAGATCAGCAGCTTTTCACGAAACCATGAGTCATCTCTATCAGTGAGGACTTCCAGGAGCCTTAGGAATGCCTTGAAGCACTGGCTTCACCAGACGTGCCGGCATCCCCAACCCTTCTCCCAACACTAAGTGCCACATGTGGTTCATTGCCAACGGTCACAAGATCACCAATAGCCAAAGAACCTCTTGGGTTTTAGGAGAATGACTGTAAAATTAATGTAATCACAATTAAAATTCCAGTTGTATTGCTTTTAAGGAACTTGAGAATCTAACATTCATAATGGTCCACAAATAGCCAGGATGACATTAATTTTAAGCCATATTAAAAAATGATAATAAAAGCACTGTGGCACTGTCTCTGAAACAGACAAAACAGTCAACAGAAGAGAAGATAGAAATTAGTGTCAGAGAGAAATCAATTAGATAGATAAATAGATGATAAATACATAGGTATATAGATACTTAGATTTATTGAAAGAAAACATTTTGTTTACTAAATAGCATTGGGGAAACTAGGAAAATGATTATTACATGAAGAAAATCGAAACTAGATCCCTACCTAGCTCCATAAACAAGAATCAATTCTAGATGGATTAAAGACTTAAATGTGAATGGTAAAACCATAAAATTAATAGAAGATAATGAAAAATGTCTTTGTGAACTAGAAGAGGGGGAGGAATTTGAAAAATAAAACTTACCGAACACAAACTGTATGGCAAAAAAAGTTGATGGAGTTAATTAAAACAAATTAAAGAGATATGGTCAATGAAGGACACCATGAACAAAAGTATAGGCAAATGAAAGTATAGGAGAAGATATTTGCAATCTCTAAAACCAATATCTAAAACATTCAAGGAAATTCTACACTCAATAAAAGACAGCAGTGCCAATAGAAAAATGGGCCGAGGGTATGAAAAGACAAGGTTTACAGAACAGGAAACCCAAACATATTCAAAAGTCTTAGTAATCAGAGAAATGCTAATTAAAATAAGAAGATATCACTTTTTACCTACCAGACTGAGCAATCCCAAAGCTGGACAATGGAAGCGTTAGTGAGGATAAGGCGTTTACAGAACCTTCATTCACTGATGGTGGGAGTATAGACCCAACAATTGCACTTCTAGGTGTATATTCCAAATGAATTACTTACCCAAATCCATAAGAGACCATGTATAAGGATGTTCAATGCAGGATTATTTGTGTGGCAGAATGTTGGAAGCAACCAGCAACCAGGAAAGGAGAGAGGTAAATTGTGGGAAACACCTTGGGTGATTATGTAGCAATGAGAAGCAATGGAGTAGGGTAAACATAATAATATGGATGGGCTTTTTAAAAGGTTATACTTAGAAAAAAGTTTTAAATAGAATGAGCTATATAATCAAATACCATTTGCATACTATTAAAATAACACATATAAACAAAAATATACATTTGAAGAATGCACATAAAAAAGACCTAATGTCAGCCACAACAAAAAACATATGAAGTAGAATAGGATGTATATGGAACAAGGCATAGAAATGGAAGAGGTATGAAAATAAAAGACAACAAATAAGTAAAATAAGAACATTTCAGAGACCAAAAATGGTTATGTTCCACAAACTACAGAGTGTGATTAACTGTAAAACTGAGGATATCCTTGGGCTCTAAGGGTTCATACTGTCATAGGAAAAAAAGACACTACGAAAGTAAAAGAAAAAAAATATATATACATATATAAATTAGCATGGTGTCTGGCAAAGAAATGTTCAGTATACAGACATTTCTATTAAGCAAGGCAGACTGTAATAAAAGTCATAATAGTGTGTATATTACAACATAATAAAGGGTGGCCAACATCCTTTATTTTTTTTACAGATAGAACCTCCTAGATTACTTTTTCTGAGGTATATTAATTGTACAGTTTATTCAATGAAAATGTAAGCACAAGTTATCTGACGCTACCTATCACAGATGTAAATGCAGGGATTGACGAACATGCATCAAGGTGCTGTGTTCATTGCAATTTTCATCAGTGAATTGAACTATACATTGTTGATGAGGGTCACACTGTGAGCATATCACATATTGAATATAATAACAATAAAACATTTGCTATGTATATTTGCCTATGATTTCTAATATCTGCTCATACATTATTCATATGGTAAAACTTTGAAATAATAGAAATGCCTATGAATAGGAGAACAATCAAGTCAACCATTTTTTTGCTCACTTGATAAAATATTAGACAGTCATGAAAAATAATGTTAAAGGAGAAGGGCAAGTCTGTGAGCGCTAAGAAGGAGACATAGGATCCCGCAAGCAAAGCTCGGTTTCTTCCTGGTGAGTTGTTTGGCTGGTATCCCTGGCAATTTGTCTCATCTACATTGCAAACAGTGTTTAATATAATAAATTCTACCCCTCTACCAATCCTTCAGGAATTCAGAATGGTTGTTGCTGACAACAGCAAGTTCAGTATGGAGAAAAAGATAATGAAATATTTTTTCGAAGTTGACTGGGTGAGTATTTAGAGTCACAAAGACTAACACTGATACAGTATTACCAAACTTATTAGTCAGGGTCCTCCAGAAAAACAGAACCAACAGGATATGGATACACACACACGTAAATATTAAGAGCTTTAGCACAGGAATTGGCTCACGTGTTCTCAGGAATTGGCAAGGCTGAACTCCATATGGCATGCTGCAAGTTGGGAGCTCGATGGTGATGTTGAATTCCCCAAGATAAGCCACAAATTGGGAACTCTGATGACGGTGATAATGAATTCCCAGAAGCAGCTAGCTTGCTGAAGTAGAGGTAGAAATTCCTCCTGACTGCTGAAGCCCTCAGCTCTCCTTTAAAGGCTTCAACTGAGGGCCCGGCTAGATAGCTCAGTGGATAAGAGTGCACTGGGGTACCACTTGGGAGGCCCCGGGTTCGGTTCCCGGGGACCTCTCCGAGCAGGCAGACGGCCTTGAGAAAGGCAAGCCGCTGTGGGTGGGACAGAGCCGCTGTGGGCAAGGCAAAAAGCCGCCATGGGCATGGCGGAGCCCCCACGGGCATGGCAAAGTCACCCGTGAAAAGCGGAGCTGCTGCCTGCAAACTGCAGCGGAAGCCCGGCAGCCCGCAAAAAACATGGAGGACTGCTGCCTGCAAAACATGGAGCGGAACCGCCCGTGAAAGCGGAGTGGAGCCACCCAGGAACAGAACGAGCCTCCGCCGCGGAGGGCCGACTTGGCGCGTCACAGCAGAGACGGGGGGAGACAGAAGGCAGACATAGAAAAACACAGAAGAATGGACACACAGCAAGAGCAAACAGAAGGGGGGGGGATATGTAATAAATAAAAAAAATAAAAAATAAAAAAAATAAAGGCTTCAACTGATTGGATGAGGAGACTTCTCTCATCACTAAAGGCAATCTCCTTTGTTGATTATAGATGTAATCAGCCAAAGATACAATCACCAACTAATGATTTAAATCTGTCTGCAAAATATCCTCACAGCAACAATCAGGCCAGTGCTTGCTTCACGAAATAATTGGACACAATAATCTAGCTACGTTGACACACGAACTTAACCATCATACTAAATTTCTTCTATGCTAAGGTGCCATTGATTGCAAGCTGCGCCATTATTTTATGTGTCATTAAATAATACATATTTTTTAAAATTCCAGTTATACCACAATACAATGCCATCCTTAAAAAAAAAAGATACATGTTTAGCAACCTGGCAAGCCAAGATTTATACCCCAACTCTTTCATTTCTAGCTGTGTAACTTTGAACAAGTAAATGAAGCTCTCTATGCCTCAGTGTCAGGATTTGTAATATAAGAACAGCAATAGTATCTGTTAACCAGGGTTTGTGTGGAGATTAAATGAGACAGTGATTGCAAAGTGTTCTGCATGGTATCTAGCACATACTGGTCATTGATGCTTACAATATATTAGCTATTTGAATATCAACAAATGGTTTGTAATAATAGTGAAAGTTCTTATGGTATAATGAAAAAAAGAAGGTAAAAAATTATACTTGTCCATCAGCCAATGAATGGATAAACAAAATGTGGCATAGTTTACTAGGAGATTGAGTGTGAGTTGAGAATAGAAGCTGGTCCTTAATGTATGGAGAATTTTAGTAAGACTTATTCTAAAAGTGTGAAAACGAGTAGTGTTGATTGTAACACATTATAGTGAGTATGGGTAACATTGATGATTTATAAATATGATTGTGGCCGAAAGGGGTAGTCTGTGGATGTAAATGTCAATTGAAAGGAAGCTAGAGGATAATCTAAGGAATGTATAACATAGTGATTTCAGTGGTGGATGGAGGTTGGGGTTAATAGTATAAATATTAGTATGTTCTTTTACAAAGTGTTAAGAATATGGTGACACATGGGAAAATTCCAACTAATATAACTTATGGACGATAGTTACCAGTAATATTGGAATATTTTTGCAACAATAGCAAAGAAGATATTATATCAAATCTAAGGGACAACAATGGGAGGTAAATTAGGGTATTGGATTTTTCCTTTTGGTGTTATCAAAACATTCTAAAATTGACTGAGGCAATAACAGCACAACTCTGTGATAAAAATGAGAACCACTGAGTATCCAATTTGAATTGATTGTACAAAGCATGGGACTGTATAACACAGGCAATCCTGCAGTGGAAGATGGACTGTAGTTAACAGGACATATATGAGAACATTCTTTCATGAGTTATAACAAATATGTAATATTAGTATGGGTGTTAATAATCAAGTGGGTAAGGAGAAAATAGACCAAATTTAAGATATGGGCTATAGTTATTAGTAATATTTTGACAATGCTCTTTTATAGTTTGTAATAAATGTTTGACAATACCACAATGTGTTGGTGGTGGGGTGATGTATGAGAGCCTTGTATGATGATTTGCATGTTTGTTTTGTAAGTTTACAACTTTTACTATACACTTATTTTTATGTATGTGCATATATGAATGATATACTTCAATAAAATTTTATTAAAACACCAAAAACTTATATTGCAATTTAATCTCAACTATATTTGAAAAAAGTGTTGTGTAGAAAAATACTGGAAAAAGTATACAAAAATATTAAGAGGTTTTGGGAGGTGAAACTATGGCTATTTTTTTTAATTCATATTTTTCTAGTTTCCTAACTTATTTAATGGGAAAAGGGTATTTGATTATTTTTAAAATTTGCTTCTAGATGGTTCTTTCACATTTTGAATAAGGAAACAAATGTCCCTATTGTGGAGTCAACAAATGTACCTATGAAGTATATATCCTTCATCTTCTTGGTCCAACCTGAGGAAGGTATTCTAATAAATCACAGTCCTCTCCCTCTGAATCCTATCTGAGACTTAAAATCCTCAATACAGCAGTCCAGCTGGTCCTTCCTTTTAATCAACTGAAATAGCACAAGGGATGAAGCCTATGTCTCTGGTCTCATGTATTATTCCTTCCAAAGATATGATAACAGTGATCAAAACTTTAGGCAAAGACATAAAACTCTAGGTGAAATTTTAGGTGACCAATACCTGGAAGAAGAGACTTGGAAAAGGGGGACTTTCAATCCCCATAATCTCATTTTCCTTTACCAAAAGATTGGAGGATTAATGGCAGTGTCCGTGTCATAAATCTATGGTAAAGTTCCAGACTTTCTTGAACAGTCATAGTATCAAGTATTCTACCACTTGTGTTAGGTGACATATTCCAACCTTGGTTCTACTTCCAAAGTCCTTGTACTCATCCCTCTTCGTATTCCAGGAGGCTGACTCTCAACAGATCCTAAATTAATTGATTTTTCTGATGACCAGTTCCTCCTAGCAAAAGGGAGCCCTCTTTCTTTCCCAGCAAAGCATTGTATTCCCATTGCTCCCAGACTTTGCTCCTCATCTCCTCAATCCACCCTAACAGGATGGCACAGCATAGGTGACTGACACATGAACTAATATTCCCAGCTGTGTCCTAAGGGAGACAAAGTGGGTGGTCAGTGCCATGACATGCCCATGATTTGGAAAGCCACTGGAGATGACTGGCAGGTGAGTCACATGACTGTCTGTGTCACTGTGTTTGTCTACAGGGACCAAAGCTACCTTTGAATTTTTGCTGAAAGATTCAGAGAAGAAACAATCTCAGGAAGTAGCCAGAGGCTCGTGTTACTACAAAGTACCTGCAAAAGGTAGCGTACTAAGCTGCCTGCAGGTGGAGATATTATAGCCCTTAAAAGTTCTTCAGGGAATAGGAAGCTGCAGACACCTGTCCCCAGCATAGATAGTGGTTTGCAAAGATATGTGTACCTATGAGAAGCCCAAGGGACAGGGAAGATTGTGTCCTTCATATACTCAAAGGGCGGGATGTGAGCTGGTTCTAGGACAGCTTTTGACATTGTTAGTTAGTGTCATGAAAAGAACATAGGACTTGGTTTCAGAAAACTTGCATTCAAGTCCTGCTTCTGACATTTAGCCTCCCTGAGCCTCAGTTTTGTCATTTGTAAAATGGCGACAGTTATCATAGAGTGTTGAGATGAACAATTGAGGTGTTCATATGGGTCTTCTGGTGTGTAGTATGTGCTCAATAAATTTAAAAAAATTTATCCATTTCTTTCCACTTTTTTCAGGTAAGGAAATTTAAATTTAAGCCTGGAGATGCACTATGATTTGCCAGTCTCATACTTCAATGGTTAATGGAAATATCATTCTCTCTCTAGAAAATGGAAAAATTAAGACTCACATTTAGTTATCCATTTTAAAATCTAATGCATTTTCTAAAATTTCCTTTTGCCTTTTCACTTATCAATGCTAGTTGGTGGGGGCCTCGTTAGGGACTAAAACTTAGGAGGGGAGCACAGGGTTTTTTGGACAAGAGAGAAGACCCAACGGGAAGATCTCACTGAAAAAAGCCAGCAGCTCTGTAGAAGTGTGTGTTCTCCCCAGCCAGGTGGAGGCAGCACAGGAGAGAGTCCAGCTCAGCATCCTATGTGGGCGTCCACTGCAGTCACCCCATACCACTGACCCAACGGCCGCACCACTGTAGCAGCAATAACCCTCATAATGACATCTCCCACTCACTGACTGCTTCTCACAAGCCAAATATACCTGCTCCAAAGGCAGTAAGGCAATACATAAAACACTTAGCAGAGCAGCTGGTATACAATGTGTTCAACTAATAGTAGAGGCTGATGCTTTCCATACATGGTAGCCTGTTTTCATCTTTGTAATAACTTTATAAAATGGTTCCTACTATTATCTCCACCAATGAGAATATTGAGACAGGGGCTGGGGGGAGGGAGTCAAGGAATTTGCCCAAGGTCAAAAAGCTAAAAAACAGTAGAAATTAGGATTTAACCTGGATTTAGCCTGAGTCCAAATTAGGATTTAGCCTGAGTCCAAAGTTGTGCTTTTAACCATTAGGATATACTGGTTCAGAGTCATGCTAGGGGGAGTTGTGATTTGCTGTATATTCTCCATTTAATGGTGCCTGAGTTCTCCTTTCCCCCATCATACCTCAGGGGGCCAAAACCCTGAAATAGAACCAGATTAGAGAGAAGCAGATGCTATACTGACTCTACACTCACTCTTTATTGCCAGGAGTCTTTGAGACTGAAGACAGATGGCTCAGGAAGGAAGAAACTGGGGTGGTTTTTACAGTAGAAACCTTAGAAATTACCTAATCATCAAGGTCAATGGACTCATTGGTTTGTTTCATTTTTATTTCATTTGGTTTTGCCTTGAAAAAGGTTTGTCGCAATGAAATTTTATAGAAAAGCCCAAAATGTAAAGCCAAGAAGTGGACCTGCTCTGTTGAAAATGAGTGGGAGGCCCAGAGCCTCTCCTCCTCAGAGGATCCCTGAATATGCAGCATCTCTAAGGTCAAGTGAGGTGGCCATGTAACTCATACTAAAGGGGTATGCCCTGGGCTTGTATACAGAGACAGTGTGAGAAGTGGAAAGTACATGGGGCTTTGGAGTCAGGCAGTCCTGGTTTCAAACCTCATCTCTGACCTTTACAATGTGTGTGATTTTGACAAGACAGGTGAATTCGTCAGCCAAAAGGGTGCTGATGCAAAGTACCAGAAATCTGTTGGCTTTTATAAAGGGTATGTATTTGGGGTAGAAGCTTACAGCTACAAAGCCCTCAAGTTAACTTCCTCACCCAAAGTCTGCTGCCATGTGTTGAAGCAAGATGGCGGGCAACACCTGTGAGGGTTCAGCCGCCCTCTTCCTTTTAAGGCTCCATGGGCCCAGCTTCTTCTGATCTCAGCTGTAGGCTGGAGGGCCCATTTCTTTCTGGGCTCAGCTGCTCTGTTCTCTTCACAAGGCAAGCAGTAAACTATCAAGCAAAGGCTCATCTCTCCTCAGGGCTCCAGGATCAAAACCGTGTTCTCTCCTTTGCTGTATCTTTTTCTGTGTATCTACTTCTCTTTGTCTCCTTGATTGAGTGTCCATTTATATAGCCCACTAGGGGGCAGGGACTCAAACTGTTTCACCCTAATGATGTGGTCGAATCAAAGCCCTAATCTTGATTTAATCATGTAAATGTAAAGCCTTTGAACTTAAATCAATCAAAGGGTATCATGCCTAGAGGAACAGACCAGTTAATAAACATAATCAATATCTTTTTGGAATTCATAAATAATATCAAACTGCCACAACAGGTAACCTTTCTGAGCATGTTTCCTCATCTGTAACCAGAGCTCTGATCCCAACCTGAGAGTTGTTGAGGGAATAGAATAAATGCAATAATACATGAAAATGGCTCCATACAATGTATGACATATAGAAAGCAGTCAACAGCTGTTAGCTGTTGGATCATCAATCTGGGAGATTTTGCTTTGTTTTGTTTTTGTAAGATGGGGAAGAGTTTTCTTTTAAAGAGTTCAAATGAATAAAGAAAACATATATTAAAATAATCATATATAATCACAGAGAATGAAAAATGCACATATTTGCCATAATTCAACATTTATTTACTATGTTCCTAGAACTGTCTGGTCCTGGAGATGTAAAGCAGAATATTACCCAGTGCTTGGCCTAAAGGAGTTTACCATACAGTGTATGTACAGTCAGGGGGTGGGAGGGGATGCCAAATTCTGCCCAATGTGGCAAATGATGACATGCAACACCTTGGAGTCCTAGACCCTGGGAATCCCTTTCCTGGTTCTCATTATAGCAGGAAAAATACTAGAGGCTTCCCAACCTAGGCTCAGGACTTAGGACACTTCATTTTGCATCTTTCCCTGATCTAACTCAACCCTGAGCTTCATGATCAACCTCTGCCTTGGTTTTTCCAGTCCTGGTATGACAAGATGACTTGAAAATCTCTTCTTCTCTTTCAGGAATGCCCCTGTCACTCTAGCCTCCGGAAAGAAATATGGAGATCAGAATGCAACAGTTTTAAAATGACGTCTCCTTAGTGGCCTAGACAAGGAAGAGGCAAGTGTGGGATATTGGGAAAGTTACTTAATATCTCAGACTTAGGATAAGGAAACTGAATACAGGTGAACTAAATTATTCCACACCCATAAAGGAATGTATTAGTATTTATTGTTAAATAACAAATTACTCCAAACCTTAGTATCCTAAAATAAAAAACATTTATTTTCTCACGCAGTTTTTGAGGCTCAGGAGTCTGGGATCTGCTTAGCTGGGTGGGTTTGGCTCAGTCTCTCACGGAGCTGCAGTCAAGCTGCCAGCCAGTGCCATGATCATCTGAAGGACTGATTGGGAGGGAGGATTTATTTCCAAGCTCACAGACATGGCTATTGGCTGGAGACCTCAGTTCCTCACCATGTGGATCTCTCCATAAAACTGCTGATGACATGGCAACTGGCTTCCCCCAGAGCAAGTGATCCAAGGCAGAGAG
>PVKH010028809.1:0-12768 GCA_004027955.1 Chaetophractus vellerosus | reverse complement strand
TAACAACCTAACTCCATTGGAATCTCATTTTTAAAATATCAACTTGATTTCAAAAGCATACATAAACTATATCCTTATACTCCTCTATCCCCCTGACCTTTATGTAGTCCTTGTAACAAATTATAGATTTATACATTATGAGTCTAAAACCACTGATCTATCATTAAATATTATGCCTTTGCCTCTTAGGTCCTGTAGGAACAAAAAGTCAAGATACAAATAAAAAATAGGGTAGTTTTAGTATTTATATTTACCCATGGCACTATCTTTACTGGATCTCTTTATTTCTTCATGTGGCTTCAGTCAGCTGTTGATTATCTTTTCCTTTCAACTTCCAGAACTCCCTTCAGCATTCCTCGTGGACCAGTCTAGTGGTGACAAAGTCCCTCAGCCTTTGTTTATATGAGGATGTCTTACTTGCTTCCTCATTTTTGAAAGACAGTTTTGTATTTCAATTTTTGTTGTTGTTGCTTTTAGCACTTTACAAATATGTCTTTCCACTGCCTTCTTGCATCCATGCTTTCCAATGAGAAATCTGTACTTACTCTTACTGAGGCTCCCTTGTATGTGATACTGCTTCTCTCTTGAGGCTTTCAGAGTTTTTCCTTTATCTTTGGCATTCAATAATTTGATTATAACATGTGATGTGGGTCTATTTGGGTTTATACTCTTTGGAGTTCATTGAGCATATCAGATGTGTATATTCATAATTTCATTCAATTTGGAAAGTTTTCAGCCATTATTCCTTTAAATATTCTCTCTGCCCTTTCCTTTCATTTTTCTCCTTCCAGGACTCCCACAGTGCCTATATTGGTTTTCTTAATGGTGTCCCACAAGTTCCTCAGATGCTGCTCACTTTTCTTTACTCTTTCCCTTTCCACTTCTCAGACTGAGTAATTTCAATTGTCTTTTTTTTAGGTTCACTGATTCCTCTGCCAGCTCCAATCAGCTTTAGAACCCCACTAGGTAATTAAAAAAAATTTTTTTTTCTATTACTGTGGTTGTCAGTTCTGCTTGTTTTCTTTTCATAGCTTCCATTTCTCTATTGATATTCTTTTGGCATTCATCTATTATTTTCTTGATTTCCTTTGGTTCCTCTTCCCTAAGAAACAGTTTCTTCACAGTCTCAGGCACTGCACTGCCTGTCCTACAGCCAACAATCCCTTGCCCTAGGCAGCCTCTTGATTGTCCTCCCACAGCATTCTGTAGTAGAGCTCTGTGAGCTGCCTTCTATATGGAGGGGAAGTTCTAGGACAGCAAGTCCCTCAGGTCCCCATCACATTGGACCAAGACAGGGATGCTTCCGGTGTGTGCATAAGGTTGACTCTGCTATCTCTGGCACTGGACCAGGGATCCTCACTGGGAGCATGGGCTGGTTCCTCACTGACCCAGTGAAGAGTGGGGTAGGGGCCATCCAGGTGCTACAAGATCCTAATACATTTAAGAAACTTTTTCCCCCTTCATTCTGCACCTTTAAATGTCTTCAGAACCTTTGAGAAGGATTTTTCTTCTAGTTTTTTTCTGGCTGTTTAAAGCTTCTGTGGGTGATTGGATCCCTGAAGCGTCTCACTCTACCATCATCGTGGCAGGAGGGACTTGGTCACCATCACTTAATTTAATGAAATAAAAGGCCAAGAGAAGAGGCACACAGGACAAGTCTGGGAGAGTCTCAAACACAAGCTTCTGTGTCCTCTCCAATTGGAGTCAGACACATCTTCCTAGCACAGCAATTTCATTATCAATTCATTTTATAAAGTTATAATATTACTGATTTAAATAAAAAAACAACTGACAGACATTACAAGAAAAGGTAAAAGCAAACAAACAAGCAAACAAAGAAAAAATTAATAGAAATTCAAAGAGAAAAAGATCAATCCTTTATTGTATTTGAGACTTCAACAACTCTCTTTCAGTTATTCATAGACCCATCAGGCAGAATATCGTAAGCATATAGTCATGTTGAATAGCATTGACTTGATTTGATTATTATTTATAGAACACTTTTCCTAACAACAAGAGTATGCATGCTTTGCAAGCTTACTTGGAACATTCACAAAGATAGACTACATTTGGGGCTATAAAATATACCTAAACATGTATAAAAGAATAAGATTTTACAATGCATCTTTGAGACTGTAATGAAATTAAATTGGAAACCAGTAACAAAGATAGTTTTAAAATCCCCACATATTTGGAGATAAGCAACACACTCTTAAATAACACATGGCCAGAAATGAAGTCTCAAGAAAAATTTAAAAATAATTTGAACTAAAGGGAAAAGAAAACAGAATTTATCAAATTTGTGAGATGTAGCAAAAATGATTAGTGGGAAATTTATAGTATTAAATGTATATACTATAAAATATGAAAGCTCTAAAATCAATCATCTAAGCTTCCATCTTAGAAGAATAGCAATATAAACCTGAAGCAATCACATTTTAATCAAATTTAATTTTAAGCTGAAATCAATTACATTGAAAATAGAAAATCAATAGAGAAAATCAATGAAAACCAAAGGTATTTCTTTGAAACTATCAATAAAATTGATAAGCTCTTAGCCAGGCAAGAAGACACAGATAACTAATATAAAAAAATGAAAGGAGATCATCACTACTGATATGTAGCATTAAAAAGATAATAAAGGAATTCTATGAACAACTTTATATCCACAAATTTTATAACTTAAGTAAAATGGACCAATTCTTTGAGAGAAAAAATTTAACAAAATTCACATAGGGGAAATAGTATGAACAGACCTATATGTATTAAAGAAATTCAATCAATTATTGATAATATTTTACAAAATAAAGCACCAGATCTGAATGTTTTCACTGGAATTCTAACAAGCCTTTAAGGAAGAAACGATATCAATTCTGTAAAATTTCTTCCTGAAAATAGAAGCGGAAAGAACACTCCCTAATTCATGCTATTATACCAGTATTACCCTAATGTCAATATCAAACACATTGCAAAAAGGAAAACTAAGACCAATATATCTCATAAACATTGATGCAAAAATTCTCAACAAAATTTAGTTAATTGAATACAACACTGTATAAAATAATTAATGTCATAAACAAGTGAGATTTATTCCAAAATGAAAAGCCTAGTTCAATATTCAAATTGAATTAATGTAATATACCATACTGATTAGCTAAATAAGAAAAATCATGAAATCGTATCAATTATTGCAGGAAAAGGATTTTCCAATTATGACAAAAACTCTCAGTAAAGTAAGAATAGAAGGGAATTCCCTCAACTTGATAAAGAACATCTTCAAAGTAATGGCATCGTGCTTAATGGTAAGAAACTGTATATTTTCCCCTTAAGGTAAGAAACAAGGCGAGCTCCCCTCTCACCATTCCTAGTCAACATTGTACTAGAAGTCCTAGACTAGTACAGTAGGACAAGATACTGGGAAAGAAGAAATAAAATGTCTTTGCAGATGACACAATTGTCTGTGTAGAAAATCCCAAATAATCAACAAGATAATTCTTAGAACTAGTGAGTATAGCAATGGTACATAATACATGGTCAATATACAAATTGCAATTGCTTTTCTCCATATCAGCAATGAAGAATTAGAATTTGAAATTAAAAACACAATATCATTTACACTAACACCAAGAAATGAAATGGTTAGACATAACTCTAACAAAATATGTGCAGGATCTATATATGTAAAACTACAAAACTGATGAAAGAAATCAAAGAAGATATAAATAAATGGGGAGATATTCTATGAGAATTTACTGGAAGACTCAAAATTACTAAGATGTTAATTCTTACCAGTCTGATCTATATATTCAATGCAATCCCAATAAAAATCCCAGCAATCTATTTGTAGATATTGATGAATTGATTTTAAAGTTTATAAGGAAAGGCAAAAGATTCAGAATAACCAGCATGATACTGTAGGAAAACAAAGTTGGAAGGCTCTTTTAGTTTCCCACCTACTAGAACAAATACCAGACAATGGATTGGCTAACAATAAGAATTTATTGGTTCACAGTTTCAGAAGCAAGAAGGCTTGCTTCTTCCCAGGGTTGGTATCTTCTGGCTGGCTGACAGTCTTTGGGGTTCCTTGGCTTTTCTGTCTCATGGCAATGCACATGGTGGTATCTTTTTCTTTCTCTTCTTACTTTCATTGACTTTTGGTATCTTGTTTCTCCTTATGGCTTTTCTCTCTGTGGTCTTTCCTATAAGGCCTCCAGTAACAGGAATAAGACCCAACCTCTTTCAGCTGGGCCACCCCTTAACTGATAAAATGTCCTCAAAAGGTCCTATTTACAATGGGTTCACATCCACAGGAATAGATTAATAACATGTTTGATGTATTATATAACTCCAAGCCACCACAAGGACACACTACCCAACTTCAAAACTTATGATAAAGCCATAGTAATAGTAACAGTGTGGTATTGGTGAAAGACTAGATAAATAGATCTATGGAACAGAATACAGCCCAGAAACAGACCAACAAAATATAATAAGCTGATAGTTTTCAAAGGAACAAAAACAATTCAATGGAGAAAAGACAGTCTTTTCAATAAATGGTATTACACAATTGCACATCCATATGCAGAAAAAAAGAATGAATCCAGACAAATATCTTACACTTTTCACAAAAATGATTCAAAATTGATCATACAACAATTTAAAATACAAAATTTTAAAATTTCTTGGCGATAATTTTGGGGAAAAAATTAGGTGAACTTGTTTTTGGTGGTGATTTCTTTTTTTATATACAGCACCAAAATCACAATCCATAAAACAAAAAGGAAGATAAATTGGACTTTATTAAAATTAAAAACTCCTGCTCTTGAATGACACTAAGACAAATTAAGACAAGCCACAGACTGCAAGCAAATATTTGTGAAATACATATTTGATAAAGGATTTGTATCCATAATATACCAAGGACTCTTAAAAGTCAGCAATAATAAAGGAAACAACTCATTTTTAAAAATAGGCCAAAGTTTTTCATATTAAATTTAAATTCCAAAATTTACAAGCACTCTGTACACACCAAGTGTTTCATATAAGTGAAATCATACAGTATTTGTCTTTATGTGCCTTTCTTATTTCACTCAGGATATATTGTTTTCAAGGTCCATTCATGTTAAAGCATGGATTAGAACTTCATTCCATTATATGTACCACACTTTGTTGATTCATTCATCTGTTGATGGACATTCAGTTATTTTTTTACCTTTTGGCTACTGTAAATAGCCAGAAGTGAAATTGCTGGGTCATAGAATAATTCTATATTTAATTTTTAAAGGAACTGCCAGCTGCTTACCACAGTGGCTGTACCATTTTCAGTTCCTACCAACAGTGCATGAAGGCTCCAATTTATTGTCATCCTTTATAACACCTGTTATTTTCCATTTTTAAATTATTGCCATCTTAAAATTTCCCTAATGACTAATGATGTTGAGCACCTTTTTATGTGCTTATTGACCATTTGTATATCTTCTTTGGAAAATTTTCATGTCCTATGCCCACTTTTTAATTGGGTTGTTTGTCTTTTTGTTGCTGCATTGTAAAAGTTCTTTATATATTCTGGATACTAAACACTTACCGAATATATAGTTTGAAACTATTTTCTCCCACTCCTTAGGGTGTCTTTTCACTTTCTTGGTAATGTTCTTTGATGCACAAAAGATTTTGGTTTTAATGAAGTGCAATTTATATATTGTTTCTTTTGTTGCTCATGCTTTTGGTGTCATATCTAAAACTCCATTCCCAAATTAGAGTCTTGAAGATCTTGTACTATTTTCTAAGAGTTTTATGTTTTTGGCTCTAATATTTAGCTCTTTGTAACATTTTGAGTTAATTTTTTTATATTGAATGAAGTAAGGGTCTAACTTCATTCATTTGCATGTGGAAATCCAGTTTTCCCACCAAAATTTTTTTGAAGAGACTATGTTTCCCCCATTGAGTGGACTTGCCACCCTTGTTAAAAATCAATTGGCCATAGATGGTGTAGTCCTATTTCTGGACTCTCAGTTCCACTCCTTTGGTCTGTAAGTCTGTCTTTATGCCAGTATCTTACCATTTTGATTACTGTAACTTTATAGTAAGTTTTGAAATTGTGAATTATGAGTCCTCCATTTTTGTTCATCTTTTTCAAAGTTATTTTGGCTTTTCAGTGTTTCTTGCAATTCCATATGAATTTGAAGATCAGCCTTTTCATTTCTGATAAAAAGCTGCTGAAATTTTAATAAGGATTGCATTGAATCTGTATATTGCTTTGGAAAGTATTGACATCTTAACAGTATTAAGTCTTCTAATCCATTAACACAGGATATCTTGCAGTTTATTTAGGTCTTTAATTTCAGCAGTGTTTTGTAGTTTACAGTGTACAAGTCTCTTACATCCTTGGCTTAGTTTATTTCTAGATATTTTATTCTTTTTGGTCCTATTTAAATGGAATTGTGTTCTTAATTTCTTTTTTGTATTGTCCATTGCTAGTGTGTAGAAACACAATAGAGTTTGTTTGTTGAAATTTTACACAACAACTTAACTGAATTTGGTTACTAGCTCTAGTAGGTTTTATGAGGATTCCATGGGATTTTCTATGTATAGGATCATGTTGTCTGTAAGTAGAAATATTTTTACATCTTCTTTCCAATTTGGGTACCTTTTATTTCTTCTTCTTCCCTAATGACTCTGTCAAGTATAATATTGAAAAGCTGTGTTGAAAGCAGGCATATTTGTCTTGTTCCTGATCTTTGTAGGGGGTGCATTTAGTTTTCTTTCACCATTGATTATAGTAGTTGTAAGTTTTTCATTCATGGCCTTAATCATGTTGAGGATATTCTCTTCAATTCCTAATTTTCTGCCTGTTTTAATCATAAAAGTTGTAGGATTTTGTGAAATGTCTTTCTTGAATCTGTTATGATGAACGCCTGTTTTTCCCCCCTTGTTTTATTAATGTGGAATATAACATTGATTTTTGCATGTCAAACCACCCTTGCATTAGTATATCATCAAATGCAGGACTCCTCTTTGCTATTTTTCTTTCTATAGAACTGTGACTTGTACTTTTGAGGCTTTAAGAGCTCCTAAATAAACTCTACATGTTTAATTTCCTAAAATAAATTCCTGGGATAAATCCTATTTGTTGATGTTGCATTATCCTTTTAAATGCTGTTGGATTTGTTTTTTTCAGTATTTATTGAGGATTTTTGCATCTATACTCATAAAGGTAAATGGTCAGTAATCTTCTCTTCTGTTGTTTATATCTAGAGTTTTGTATCAGGGTAAGCTGGTCTCTTAGAATGAATTAAGAAGTATTTCCTCCTCTTCATTTTTTTTTTTTTGGAAGTGTTTGAAATGGTTTGGTGTTAATTCTTCTTTAAATGTTTGTAGAATTTACCAATGAATCATCTGGTCCATGATTTTTCTTTGTTGGGAAGACAGTCTGGCAGTTTCTTATAAATCTACATGGTGGTCTTGCCATGTGGCCAAGTAAGTGTTTTCCTAGGACTGGGGGTTAAGACTTGAACATGTTTTTAGGATGTATCAGGAATTGAACCTGAGGCCTCTTATATGGGAAGCAGGTGCTCAACCACTTGAGCTACATCTAGTCCCCAGTTCTTCCCTATTTTAATCAATCTATACATACAAGATACAAGGCAAATCTCAAGCAAAGTTCTAAGAAATATTTTCAAGAAAATTGACAACTTGACTATAACATTTATACAGAAATGCAAAAGGCCATGGGTAGTCAAGCTGAACACAGCAAAGAAACATAAGATATGAATAGAAATTCAATTATTATTATTAAAAATATAGGCTATAAAATAGTGAAGTGTTATTTAGTAATACATAAATAGACTAGTGGAAGATACTAGATTACCTATTACAAATCCACAAAAAATGTCAAACTTTTAGATGATGAAGTTGGATTGCAGATCCATGCAAAAAGTTTTTTTCTGTTAAAAAAAATACTTTGGGGGGGGGATGTGGCTCAAATATTTGGGCTTTCATCTCCCATATGGAAGGACCTGGGTTCAATTTCCAGGACCCCCCCGGTAAAAGTAAAAAGAGAAAATATGGAAGGTGTGCGAGCCACCAGACCCTGTGTGCTGGCGATCTCCCAGGCCCTGCGTATGGGCATGCCAGGTGCCGCCGAGCCAAGCAGCAAGATGATGATGAAACAGGAAAGTGGCATAAGGGAGACCCAAGATGAGATGTGCCGACAAAACAGGAAATGAGGTGGCACGGGTGGCAGAATGCCTCTCTAGCACATCGGAGATTCCCAGGATCAAATCCCAATGAAGACAGAGGAGAAGGATGAGAAGAGAGGGCAAGAAAGAGACACAGAGAATTGCCCAGCGAATGGACACAAAGCAGCAAAAATGGGGGGGTGAGGGATTAAAATTGATTAAAAAGTAAAATAAATAAATAAATCTTAAAAAAAATACTTTGGGTAAAATGTCTACTTCTGGTAGTGTTAAGAGTAGCTTGTTATGGACCATCTGTCCCACTGAGATCAACTAGGGAATCTTGTTAAATTATTTTTGAAATCTGCTTGAAGCTATTGTAGAGCTATAGGCAACCAAGTATATGCTTCTTAAAGAGCTGATAAGTTTGCTGACGTTTATTTGTCAGCCGGCCCCATAGTGGCCAAAGAGGATGCATCTCCTTTTTACCAATGTTTTACTCTTCTTCAAAAAGTGTGTTTGTTTTGTTTACAAGGAGCACTCTTATTGTATAAGAGTTTGAACCAAGCCAGGTTAAAGTGGGTGTCTTCTTCTTTATAAAACCCACCTTTATTTGCCTTTGGCACTTGCATAGGTGCTCAACCAAATCAGTGGTGGACAAAAATGCAAGTTTGTACATACCTAATGCCTGGCCATCCTTATAGGTAAGAAATCATCTGACCCACTTCCTTTAGCATGGACGTTGAGGTTTCAGAGACTTATCCAGAATTCCAATCAACAAGGTTAAAGCCAAGGAAACAAACGGTCAATTTCATCCTATTCAAAATTATTTTTTGGCTAAAACATTGCTCAGTCTTATCACTACCTTTGTTAATTCAACTCAATAAATGTTTTATGGACTATTATATACAAAGCATTGTTCTTCTTTGTGGGAGCTCAGAGCCCTTAGTGGGAGGTATAAAGTTTTCAAAATTAACTATTATACAAGGCATGTAATCAATGGTTAACAATTAACAAATAATTATGATTGTTAAATCATTATATAGATGTCTTCTTACTTCCAGGAAATTATAAAATAGCCAAAGGTTGATATCTGAAATTACTGATACTGGCTAGACTGACCTCACCAAAGCTTTGAATGTGGCCATTTCCAAATAAAAACCTGCCATTGTGATGATTACTCCAGACAGATCTTACCTTTGCATAGGAACATTTCTATTGAAAGGGTGACCACTCCACCTTCCTCTGTTTAATAACCATATGAAAGACCTAGTAACAGACCTTTGTTCTGTGTACCCCTATCCCAAATCCTTGTGACTGACCCTGGTTTGCTACCCATCTCATTGGTCCTGTTCAGGCCCTTAATGTTTATTAACGAAGGAGCCCATGGTCAGCTCCACCCCAATTATTCATTAGCACCAGATGTTATAAAATATTAGAATTTCTGCAGATCAGGAAGGCAGTTTTGGGGCAGAAGGCCACTGTGCTCCATTGCTTGTGCAACTAATAAATTTTATTCTCTCTTTGAAACCCCAGTGTCTCAGCAATTGGCTTTAAAGACAATTGGGAGAAAATCTGCTTTTGCTCAGCTGAAGCTGAAATTCTTTTTAATAATTAATGTCCTGAAAATCTTTGCTTATTCCTGATGCTATCTCCTACTTTTTAATATTATCCTTAACTTTGCTTTTGTTATATGTCTAAGAAAATTCTAGTGAAAACAATACCTTTTTAATTTTTTTTCTTTCTTTTTAACCCCTTTTGAATGAATGCACTAAAACACTTTGGAAATAAAGTCTGAAAAATTTCAGGGAATTGAACTCACAATCTGGAAATTGATAGATTTTCTGAGTATCACAAGGAGAAATCCAAAGATATATAAATAGTCCAACTAAATAGGTACAACTCATATATCATTGAGAGAGATTCTAGGCCTACATGGTGAGATTATAGGTATGCATAGTGATGCAGGATATACTAGTTAACTGATTGTTTGATTCACCAAACCTCATTAAGAAACTTATAAAGTCCAATCATGCTAAGCACTGATACCCAGAGATGAATAAGACATTGTTCTTATACTTAAGAGTGTTTTAGTTGGAAAAACAAACTAGTTGGGGGCACAAACAAATCAACGAGGGATTAGAGTGCCATAAATATTTGAGAGAATTTGCAGAGGATGCTTTAGCACCATATAAGAGGAACCTGAGGTAGAGGTTAGAGAGATTCTCCAAAGAGGAATAATGTGTTGGATGGAGTCTTAAAAGAAAAGCATATGTTATCCAGGCTGTGGGTGGGCTGTGGGTGACAAGCCCTTGTAGGGCAAAGGTTCCGTGGTGTAAAACAGCCTGATGACAAAAACTGACAAGCAATGTGGAGGACTGGCACTCCATGTAGTTCTGCTGGAGCATGTTTCACAGTGAATTGAAATTATTTACATAACTATCCTGCCGAACCATCTACTTCACATATCTGGGAGTGATTCTCAAGGTGGTATAGCAAATGCTTTTGGCATGCCTCATTCTGTTCCCCTAAGACTCTTTTACCATTTTGGTCAATTGGTCAACTCTCCCCACACTCCACCATTGGATAAAAGCTCATACCTGCAGCCTTCTCCAGAGACGAGTCCTTAAACATATGAAGCCCTAACTACCACATAAGGCAAGGTACAAAAGCCCAGTACTCTTACCACAAGGTAGGGCAGACTGCATCACAATTCATACTTCAGAGGTCCCCTTGGGGGCAGCCACAAGCTAGACTTTGCCTAACAATTCATTGTTGCATAGTCCTTCCCATCCCTGGCCTGTGCCACTTCCACTCATACCATTTTCTTGTGAAAGCATGTCTTTAATAAACCATTTTCATAACTCCCTATCTTAAGCTCTGCTTGCAACACTGAAAAATGAATGGCTAAATGAACAGATATGAAAATTACTTGCATTTGGTAGGATGCAAGCCTACATGATAATTTAAAATCAGATAATAGCCTTTATCTCATATTTACTATGCCCTAGGTATCTCCTTAAACTTGTTACCTGTAAAATCTCATTTAAGCCTCAAAAAGACCCCATGAAGTAGATTGAGAATTATCCCCAATTACTGACAAAGAAACGGATATTAGAGAGTTTGATTCATTTGTTTTTGCCTGAGACCACCCAGCAAGAATGACCTGTTCAATTCTGTTTAAGAGTATTTTTTGTTTTGTTTTATGTCTTGTGGTATTGCTGGAAATCCAATAACTTGAACTTTATTACTTGGAATAGATTTTAGAAAAGGGTTAAAAAACCCTAAGAGAGTCAAATTTGTAAGACATTTTTGAGGGCACTTATTAAAGGAGTGGGACACATTATTTGAGTTATATAAAGGACACTTTATTAAGTTTATTTACAGAGATGTAATTAACTTATGCTCTAAAATTCCTATTACAGTATTTTTAAAAAGCCTGCCCTCTCCCCCCTCCTGCACCAAATATGGGGTGTCACCCATTGTTCGTCAGTTTACCCTGAGTTTCAGGTGGACATCTGGATTATGTAAGACATAACTGGATGTGCTCTGTGCAATTAGAATTGGGATTTTTTGCTGCCGAAGCACTACGTTGCAGTTTTTGCTGGGAAACGAGAGCTAAGCATTTTGTTTGGTACTTGGAAAATCTGCCTTGACAGTGCTTCATAATAGAACCAATTATCAGGTACACTGTTGCACACAGCCTTCCAGACCCCAATTTAAATAGAAAGTAGTGACAATTTCTGTTGTGAAATAGTCTCTATAACACTTAAAATCAACCATATGTGAAGACCTACATGCTTATCAAGGTGACAACAAGGAATCGAGAATTCTTGTTACATAAAGATGTACTTTCAGGTGGCAGTGATTGAATTGCCAACTAAAGAGAATGACAGGTATTAATACCACCTTCCAAAGTCACTTCTTGCTGAGTTTCTTTAATATCTATTAGCATAGTTAAACCTATGTAAGTATGCAAAATAAATTGTCCATTTACCCAAGAAGCAAGTAGAAATTCATGATGGGAATATAAACTTGAACTTAATAATGAAATTTACTACGGTTTATCTATAGCAGGTGCAAGCAAAATTTCCCTGAAAAATCTCTGGATTATTTTTATGTGTACTTATTTACCTTTGTCAAGTGAATGTGGCATTGAGGGAAAATTTTCAAATGCATATAAGCAGGATCGTGCTTAAGAATCATCTGGTTCCCCAACCTCTCCTGAGATTTTGATTCAGTGGGTCGGAAATGAGAGCCAGGAATCTGTATTTTAATTTTAAAAAACTTTTTCTATGCGATTCATACACATAGTTATATTTCAAAAGCAACAGCTGAGTGCTTAGTATATAAAATTATACTTTCATATAAGTTGATAATTATATTGCATATTCTGACTATTGACATATATGATTACCAACATAAATGAATATATGTATATAATTATGCAATTATGTACTATAGCAAGGTGTGCAATTTTAACAAAGGAAGCAATTCAGAATATATGCCTACAACATATTTTTCAACTCTGAACTTCAGGAGAGCCTTTTCTGTTTTCAATTCATACATAAAATATGTTTTAAATATTGATCTT
>PVKH010028808.1:0-12770 GCA_004027955.1 Chaetophractus vellerosus | reverse complement strand
CAAGGGCTAATATGGTTCCTGTTCTAATGATTACTATTATTATTACTATTATTTTTACATTTCTTAGCTCTTTCACTTTCTCTGGCCCTAATTTTTTCCTTTAAGAGGAAATAGACAACAGCAATGAAATAGAACAAGAAGAACAAAGAGTCAAAGAGAAAACTTAACACACACAGAGCAATTTAATAAAATCTAGAGTAAGGAGAGAAGCTAATCAACTGAACAAACCCACCAAGACAAAAAGATGACCAGACAGCAACAAAAAGTTACAAACCATACTAAGATTCAGGAAGACACACCCCAGTCCAATTAACAAACAAAAATGAGGAAGAGGTGCAGACCAGTTAATAACTAAGCAAATCTCTCTGAACAAATACCCTGGACTAAGTTAATGAATGGAAGGAAGAGATTAAGGATATTAAGAAGACACTGGGACAACATACTGAAGAAATTATAAACATACATAAAAAGATAATGGATATGATGTTGATGAACGGTACAATCCAAGAAATAAAAAAAAACACTAGAAGCACATAATAATTGATTTGAATAGGCAGAGGAAAGAATGAGTGATGTGGAAGACAGTACATTTGAAACCAAACAGATAAAAGAACAGGTAGATGAAAAGAAAAAATCCAACAGGGACTTAGGGAATTGAATAACAACACAAAATGCACAAACATATGCATTATAAGCATTCCAGAAGGAGAAGAGAAGGGAAAGGTTACAGAAGGAGTCTTTGAGGAAATAATGGCTGAAAACTTCCCAACCCTATTGAGGGTGATGAATGTACATGTCCAGGAAGCATAGCACACCTGAAAGAGTATAAATCTCAACAGGTGTACCCCAAGACATATACTCATCAAATTGACCAATGCTGAAGACCAAGAGAAAATACCAAAAGCAGCAAGAGAAAAGTGAACCATCACATAGAATGGAAGCTCAATATGATTAAGTACTGATTTCTCACCTGAAACCATGGAGGCAAGAAGACAGTGGCATGGCATAGTCAAGATACTCAAAGAAAAAAACTTCCAGCCAAGAATTCTCTATCCAGCAAACCTGGCATTCAAAAATGATGGAGAGTTCAAAATATTCACAGATAAACAAAAATTAAGAGGTTATGCCAATAAGAAACTGGCCCTTCAAGAAATACAAAAGGAGTTCTGCAGGTTGAAAGGAAAAAAGAAGAGAGAGAGAGAAATTTGGAGGTCAGCATAAGAACAAATGAAAAGCCTAAAAGAGAAACAAAGACAACTTATAACATACATAAAACAAAGAAAATTTTGCTAATGTAAGCAATTCCTTGAGAGGAATAACACTGAATGTTAATGGATAAAATTCACCAGTCAAGAGTCACAGATTCGTGGAATGGATGAGGAATATTACACATCTCTAAGTTGTCTACAAGATACCCACCTTAGATAAAGGGTTTCAAGGATATTGAAAGTGAATGTCTGGAAAACAATCTTACAAGCACAAAACATCCAAAAAACGGCAGAAGTAGCTATCCTAATATAGGACAAAATAGACTTTAGATGCAAAACTATTGTAAGAGACAAAGATGGACACTATGTATTAGTGAAAGTGGTAATTTTCAAGAAGAAATAACAATCATAAACATTTATACACCTAACAGGGGCACCTCAAAATATATGAGACAAACACTGGAGAAACTAAGTGGAGAAATAGATGCATCTACAATTATAGTGGGGGACTTTAATACACCTTACCACCATTAGACAGAATATCTTGACAAATAATCAATAAAGAAACAAAGACTCTGAATAATACCTTAGAAGATCTGGATCTAATAGACATATATGAAACACTACACCCAAATAGAGTGGGATATACATTCTTCTCAAGTGCACATGGATCATACTCCAAGATAGTTCTGTTAGGCCACAGAAAAATTCTTAATGAATTCAGAAAGATGTTGATTATACAAAGTAATTTCTCTGACCACAATAGAATGAAGCTGGAAATCAATAAGGGACAGAGAAGCAGATTAGGCACACCTATATGGAAAGTAAACAACACACCCTTAGACAAACAGTGGGTCAAGTAGGAAATCTCAAAAGAAATCAGTAACTACCTTGAAACAAATGAAAATGATGACACAACTTATCAAAGCCTATGGGATGCAGTGAAATTTTTATTTTGAAAGAAATTTATAGCCATAAACGCATATATCAAAAAAGAAGAAACAGCTAAAATCAAAAACCTAACTGCACACCTGGAGGAATTAAAAGAACAACAAACTAATCACAAATGAAGTAGATAGAAGGAAATAATGATTACAGCAGAATTAAATGAAATAGAAAATAAGATATCATTAAATAAATACACAAAACCAAAATCTGATTCTTTGAGAAGATCAATAAAATGACAAACCCTTAGCCAGTCTAACAAGAAATAAAGAAAGAAGATGGAAATACAGAAAATAAGAATTGAGGAAAGGTATATCAGCACTGACCCCATAGAAATAAATTGTATCATAAGAGGATACTTTGAAAAATTATATGCCAACAAGAAGGATAATTTAGAGGAAATGGACAAATTTCGAGAAACTCACAAGTAGCCTACATTGATGAAAAAAGAAATTGATGAATGCAATAGATCAACTTCAATTAAAGAGAGAGACTCAGTCATAAAATACTTCCCAACTAAGAACAGCCTAGGACCACATGGCTTCACAGGTGAATTCTATGAAATATTCCAGAAAGAATTAACACCAGTCCTGATTAAACTTTTCCAAAAAATAGAAGTAGAAGTAACATTGTCTAAATCATTCTATGATGCCCAAATTACCCTAATTCCAAAGGCAAACTAATATGCAACAAGAAAGGAAAATTACAGACCAATCTCTGAAATGAAAGTACATGTTAAATCCTCGACAAAATTCTTGCTAATTGCATTCAACAGAACATCAAATGAATTATACAACACGACCCAGTGGATTTCATCCAGGGTATGAAAGGATGGTTCAACATAAGAAAATCAATCAATGTAATACACCACATAAACAGATTGAAAGAGAAAAATCACATGACCATTAATTACTATAGATGCAAAAAAAATCATTAGGCAAAGTATAGCACACTTTCCTGATAAAAGCACTGCAAAAGATAGGAATAGAATGAAACTTTCTGAACATGTGTAGTAGTCAGTCAAGGAGTGCTGATACAAATTACCACAAATCTTTTGGTCTTTATAAAGGGTGTTTTTGGGGGCTAGAATTTTAGAGTTGCCAGGCCATAAATCATAAGTTTCTTCCTTCACCAAAGTCTGTTGCCACATGTTGGAGCAAGACAGCTGCTGACATTTGCCAGGGTTGAGGCTTCTTGGGTTCCACTTTTCCTGGGGCTCCTTTCTTTCCAAGCTCAGCTCCTCAGTTTCCTCCACAAGGTCATCTGTAGACTATGAGGGTCCCTAGGCTTTTCCTCTCTCCACAAGGTCAGCTGTGAACTGTCTGGTGAATAGCTCATCTCATTTCACAGGGCCTTCTCTCCTTCTTCATCAGAACTCCAACATCAAAAACCCCAACTCTGTCCTTTGACATGTCTTTTATCTTTGAGACCTCATGCACCAAGGGGCAGGGCTCAGCATCTAACTGATGTGGCCCAATCAAATCCCTAATCATAACTTAAACATGCCCAGATGAGCAACCCAGTTTACAAGCATAACCCAATATCTATTTTTGGATTTCATAACTATATCAAATTGCAAAACTGCTACAACATGATAAAGGGTATATATGAAAAACTCAAAGCTAACATGATCTTATATGGTGACACCCTAAAATCTTTCCCTCTAAGATCAGGAATAAGACAGGATGTCCACTATCACTGCTCCTATTTAACATTGTCTTAGAATTACTTGCTTGAGCACCAAGGCAAGAAAAAGATATAAAAGACATCCAAATTGGAATGGAAGAAGTAAAAATGTCCCTATTTGCAGATGACATGATCATATACATAGAAAGCCCTGAGAAATCTACAACAAAGCTTCTAGAACTTATAAAGGAATTCAGTAAAGTCACAGGCTATAAGAACAATGTGCAAAAACCAGTATCATTTCTATACTGTAATAATGAGCAATCTAAGGAGTAAATGAAGGGAAAAAATACCATTTACAATAGTAACTAAAAGAATCAAATACCTAGGAATAAATTTAACTAAAGGTGTAAAGGACTTATATACAGAAACTACACATTAGTGTTAAAGGAAACCAAAGAAGACTTAAAGAAATGAAAGAATATTCCCTGTTCATGGCTAGGAAGACTAACCATCATTAAGATATCTATCCTACAGAAATTAATCTACAGATTTAATGCAATATTAATAAAAATCAACACAGTATTTTTTAATGAATTGGAAAAACTAATTACAAAATTTATTTGGAATGGTAAGAGGCCCTGAATAGCCAAAGGCATATTGAAAAAGAAAAATGAAATTGGAGTAATCACTCTATCTGACTTTAAAACATACTACAAAGCTACAGTGGGCAAAACTACATGGTACTGGCACAAGGATAGACGTACCAACTAATGGAACTGAATTGAGAGTTCTGATATAGATCCTCACATAAACAGACATCTGATATTTGACAAGGCCACCAAGCCCACTCAACTGGGAGAGAATGGCCTGTTCAACAAATGGTGCTTAGTGACCTGACTATCCATACCCAAAAGAATGAGAGAGGAACACCATCTCACATCTTATATAAAAATCAACTCAAGATGGATCAAAGATCAAAATATAAGAGCCAAGACCATAAAGACCTTGGAAGATAATTTAGCAAGCATCTACAGGACCTTGTAATAGGAAATGGATTCATGAACTTCACACCAAAAGCACGAGCACTGAAAGAAAAGAGAAATAAATGGGATCTTCTCAAAATTAAAAACTTTTGCACCTCATAGGACATGATTGAGAAAGTAAAAAGACAGCCTATCCAATGGAAGAAAATATTTCACAACCATATACCTGATAAGAGCCTAATATTCAGCATGTATAAAGAAATCCTTCACCTTGAAAATAAAAAGATAAACAACCCAATTAAAAAATGGGCAAGTGACTTGAAAAGACACTTCTCCCCTGGAAAAAAAAAAACACCTTAAAAGCACATGAAAAGATGCACAATATCACTAGCTATTAGGGAAATGCAAATCAAAACTACAATGGGTTACCATCTTAACCCATTAGGTGGGTGGCTATTAAAAAAACAGAGGACTGTAAGTGTTGGAGAGGATGTGGAGGAATGGAAACCCTCATCCACTGCTGGTGGGAATGTAGAATGGTCCAGCCACTGTGGAGGACAGTTTGGCAGTTCCTCAAAAAACAAACTATAGAATTTTTAAATATAGAACTTCCATATGATCCCGCAATTCCCTTGCTGGGTTTATACACAGAAGAATTTAAAGCAAAGACATGAACAGATATATGCACACCAATGTTCATAGCTTCGTTATTAACTATTGCCAAAATTTGGAATCAATGCAAATGCCCATCAACAGATGAATGGTAAACAATATGAGGTACATATATACAATGGAATATTACTCTGCTGTAAGAAGGAACACAGTGCTAACACACAGCATTACATGGGTGAATCTTGAGGACCTTATGTTGAGTGAAGCAAGCTAGGCACTAAAGGATGAACAGTACATGACCTCACTGATATGAATTAAGGAAATTGAGCAGATTCAGAGAGCTATTGTCTGGAAGATAAGTTTACAGGAAATAGAAAGGGAGAAGAAGGTCTTGAGCCAACATCCATATGTACATAATCTATGGTAAAGTGATAGTGTGTAGTTGTGCAATGAAGGGATATGACATGAGGGTAATGATATTATCGGGTTGGGTGGTGCAGGTTTGACAGGTGGCTAGATTGGGCAGGGTGGGTTGGATGTTCCAGGGAACTAAGGGGAGGGTTGGGAGAGGGCAAAGGTGAACACTGGGGATTGGCAAGTATGTGGTTGAAAGTACAAATGTGAGAATGCTCTTATGGCTATATGACAAGGAAGGGTTACTGGTTTAGGGTTTTGGATGGGGGGGGGTCAGAACAGGGTGCACCTGGAGCAGGCTTCTAGGGAGTGTATGAGTGATCATTTTGTTATAACGTGTTGTATCAGTGGGTGGAGACCCACATAATGAGCGGGAAGGGGTTGAATTCCCATCCTAGAGAGGTCTTATTTGTTCACAAACAGTGAGGTGGCAGTCTCTTGAGAGCTTGGGCGGTTCCTAATAAAGGACAAACCAGTTCATCAAAACTTTAGTGATGTTACAATTAACTATGAATCTTGTCATCCAAGGAGAGAAGCCAGGGGATTCCATGGGTCCCAAGGGGATGTGGGAGGGAGGAATAGAATAGATAGAACAGGGAGTATTTATTGGGTGATGGAAGTCTCTACATGATCTTGCAATGATGGACACAGGCCATGTTAAATATCATCAGTATTTATAAAAGTGTAGGTCTAAACTATAAACCATAATGTAAACCATTGACCATGTTTAATAGCTATGTTTCACTATTTGTATATCAGTTATAACAAAGGTACAATCCACATATAAAATGGTATTAATATGGGAAGGAGGAGAAGGGGAGGATGTTGGGTATATGTGACTTTACTGTGACATAGAACTTTTTTGAAAACAAAATGAAAAATAGTAAGACGCTAGGGAATAAATGGAAGAAAATGCCACTGTACACACAGGACACCAGATGAAAAGCAAAATGTCTAAACAAATTTAAATATTTTCATTATTTTTTAATATCCTAATCGTTTAATTTTATTTTAGTTTTAGTTTTTTAAAAAACTTTAAGTATTTTACTTCTTAAATTTAAACCTATCATGTTTCATTTTCCTATTAATTGTATTTGGCTATTTTAATGGGGTTTTTTTTGGAGAAGCTTTGGATCTTGTTGATTTTCAATGTTATCCCTTAGGATCAGAGAAAGTCCTTTGTATACTATCAATCTTGTTGAATTTATTGAGATCCATTTTTTTACCAAAATATGGTCTATCTTGGAGAAAGATTGATGAGCATTTGAAAAGTTGGTATATCCTGCTGTTTTTGAGGTGCAATGCTCTTTATATGTCTATTAGGTTTAATCTATTTATTACATTATACAAATTTTCTATTTCTTTATTGATCCTCTGCCCCCAGTTCTTGTTGCTAATAACAGTTTTGCATTAAAGTCTACTTCATCCAATATAAGTATAGTAACTCCACCTATTTTTTTGGTTGCTGCATGCATGGAATATCTCTTTCCAACCTTTCACTTTCTATCTATTGGTATCCTTGTGTCTAAGGTGAGTCTCTTGTAGACAACATATACATGGATCATATTTTTTATCCATTCCTCCAGTTTGTGTCTTTTGATTGGGAAGTTTAATCCATTAACATTCAATGTTATTACTGTAAAGGCAGTTCTTCTTTCACCTATTTTGTCCTTTGGGTCTTATCTGTCATATATAATTTTCTTCTATATTTTGACACTTCTAGTTACTTTTACTGATATAATCTTTCTTTGCAGACTCTCTTCCAAGCCTCTCTCTCATGTCCTTTCTTTCAGGCTGTAGCACTCCCATTAGCTTTTCCTACAAAGCAAGTCTCTTTGTTATAATGCACTCAGGTTTTGTTTAACTATGAATATTCTAAATTTGCCCTCATTTTTGAAATCAATTTTGCTGGATATAAAATTCTGGGCTGGAATTTTTTCTCTTGCAGAATCTTAAATATATCATAACACTGAGTTTTGTCTCCAAGGATGATGTTGAGAAATCAACACATACTCTTATTGGGTATCCCTTATACATAATGAATCATTTTTCTCTAGATACTCTCAGATTTCTCTTTTATCTTTGGCATTTGATGTTCTGATTACTATATGTTTTGGAGTTGGTCTGTTCATGCGTATTCAAATGAGAACATTGTACTACTTGGACATGGATATCTATGTCTTTCAAAATGGTTGGGAAATTTTCTTCCATTATTTCTTCAACTATTCCTCCTGCCACTTTCCCTTGTCATCCCCTTCTGGCAAACCATGACTCTTGACATCATTTTGTTCCCTGGGACCTTGTTCAAGTTTTCCCATTCTTTTCTTCATCTTTTCTTTTGAATGTTTGCTTTTAAAGGCCACATTTTCAAGCTCACTGATTCATTATTTTACCTCCTCAAATATGCTGTTGTATGACTCAAGTGTATTTTTAATATCATTTATTGTGATTTTCATTCCCATAAGTTCTGCTATTTTTCTCTGAGTCCTTTCAAATTCTTTGTGCTTTACCAAGCTCTTCTTAATATCCCTAATCTCTTTAACCATTTCATTGAGTTTATTAAGGATATTTGTTTGAGTATCTGTCATTAGTTTTCTCAACTCCTTTATGTCATCTGGAGACCTTTCTTGTCCTTTTAATTGGGCCATAGCTTCATGTTTCTTGGTATGGATTATAATTTTTTCTTGGTATCTTGGCATCTGGCTTGTGAGATGTTTTTATTCTGGGTGCAGTTTCTAACTTTATTTTAGGATTTTCTTGCCCTTTCTTCCTTGCTGGTTGTATAGTAGGAGCCAAAGGTGTAGTTGGTTCTGTAAGCTGTGGGGGCTGAAGTTGCCTGCTTTGATGCAGGAACTGATGAACCTTCTCCCAACTTTCTCCTCTGCCAATGGTAGGGACAGAGCCACAATTCTGTTTAATAATCCAAGTCTTGCAGGTCAACAGCATCTGTCATTTCTCAGAGAGACTCATGGAGCTTTGCACTTGGGGCATGAATGGAGCTGCATGTTTGGGGAGCAATCTATGGTATGTGGGTCAAAAATGATCACTGTTGCCCAGGTAGACAGATGTAGCATCTGCCCTCTACCAGAAGTGGGGATGTAACCTCTGGAGTCCACAACAATTTAATCCATATGGCAGAATGCAACTGCAGATGCCCTATGAGGCTGAGGGAAAAATTTCAATTCTGCCTTTTAGGGGATGGGAACAGAAACACTGATGCCCAATGGTTCAGTCAGTGTAGACTGAAAATGCCTGCCTTTGCCTGGAGAAGCTGATGAAACCATGAGTCTCCTCCTGCCATATTGGATCATGTGGGTGGATCCACAGACACCCAACAGTTCCCTATGGGCCAAAAGTACCTGCTGTTGCCTGGTAGGGCTGTGGAAACACCAGTCCCTCCTATCTTATTTCAGGGTAGGGGTAGATCTATAGGTGCCCACCAGTCCATGCCATGCAACCCAAAAGTGCCTGTTATTGCCCAGAAATGATGAAGAAACACAGCTCCCCTCCTATCCTACTTGGGGAGGGATGGAGCTACAGGTGTCCAACTATTCAATCTGTGTGGGTTGAAAACACCTCTACTTAATGAGAGAGGCTAGTGAAACACAGTTCCTCTCTTATCCTATCTGGGTTTGGAGTGGAGCCACAAGTGCCCAACAGCTGAGTTTGTGAAGGCCAAAAGTAACTACAGTTTCCCTGAGAGGCTGAGGAAACTTATAAGGGTGGAGAGGTGGAGATGGAATCTAAGGTACTCAACAATCCAGTTTGTTGGGTTGAAAATGCCTCTTGTTGCTCAGAGAATCTTGAAGAAACATAGCTCCTGTTCTATGTTATTGAGGTGCAGGGGTAGAGCCCTGGGTTTCTAACTATTCAGTCTGTGCCTGCAGTTACCTGGATAAACTGGTGCAGTGCTCCCCAGCTTTTTCCATCCTGGAAGTGGAGATGGAGCCTAGGCTAGGGCTGCAATCTGATCTTGGTGGAAAGAAGCTGGTCCTTACTTTCACTTGATTTTCAGTCAGCCCCACTTCTCCTCATGCCAGGGGAAATGTTAAAATGTTGGCTACTGGCCTCTTTCTATCTTGTATGGGCTCAAACTTTACCTGCTCTTAGGATTACACTTTAGCCAACTGAGTTTGCTAATCAGTAGCTGAAGTTGGTGACCAACTGTCACATCCTCCCCCATTTTGGGGAAATGAAGCTTCCAACTCCCACGACAGAGTTGCTCCATAGATGGCTTTCACCACCAGGGTAGGTTGGGCATCACCCTCCAAAGCAGTGACTGCAGCTTTCTGGAGATCCTGGTGGAGGACCGCCAGCTTCCTCCCTGCCAGAGGTGGGGCTTGGGCTTAGTCTAGAGCTGAAATATTATCTGGGTGGAAAGAAGCCAGTACCTATGGACACTATGATTTTCAATCAACCCTGTTCTCCCTAATGCTGGGGACAGAGTTAAAATGGTGGCTAATGGCCTCTTTCTGATGTGGAAAAGTTCAAACTTTAGTTGTTCTTAGGATTAGCTTTTAACAAGACAAATTTACTAATCAGTAGCTGAATTTGGAGTCCAGCCATCTTTTCATACCTTGTTTTTTGGAAATGGAGCTTCCCAGTCCAGCAATAGACTAGGTACCAAAATGGCTTGTGGTGCCGGTTGAGTATGGGTCCTGGGCTCCGTCGCACTGCAGATGGGCAGCCTCCTCCTTTCATTCTTTCAAGGGTGTTGCATCATCCTGGCCTCCTGGGGCCCCAAACAGGTGCTTTAGATAGCATTGGGTGATTTCTAACTTCCCTTTATGATTAGCTGATTCTTGGAGCTCCTTACTCTTTCACAATCTTTCTCCTCCCCTCCCATCTATATGTTTTTTTAATTTCCTGTCTTCTAGTTTTCTGATTCTTTCTTTTGTTTGTTCAAATATGTTGCTATATTTCTCTAGTGTACTTTTTTCTTTTTAAATAAAATTTTATTGAAGTATATCATTTGTACATGAACTTACATAAACAATATGTGTATGTTAATATTTGTGAATTTACAAAACAAATATGCATATCATCAAATCATATTGATATGATTCAAAACCTTGCATTTCTGTGAAACATTTGTTATACACTATGAAAAAGCATCATCAAAATATTACTACTAAATAGAGCCCATATCTTACATTTGGCATAGTCTCTTCTATTGTGCCTTTTATTCTCATACTTTTTGTTAATATTCTTTTTATTTTCTAGTTTGTTTTTTTATTATTGTTATATTCATTTTAAAAAGAGCTTTAGATCACATAAATGTTACATAAAAAAATATAGGGGACTTACACATATCCTACCACCAACACCTACCCCCCACCAACAACAACTTTCATCAGTGTGATAAATTTGTTACAATTGATGGAAAAATATTTGAAAACTTCTACTCAGCATGATCTACAGTTTACATATGTTTTACACTTGCATCACACAATTTTATAGGTTTCAAAAAGATGTATACTGGTTTGTATCTGTAATTGCAATATCATGCAGAATGATTCCAATGTCTCAAAAATGCACCATTTACAACTATTCTTCCCTATCTCTCCCCTCTGGTGATTATGTACTTTATATTACTATTACAACTTCTTCCAGTACTAGGGTAATAAGAAGACTACTTAATCCACAGTTGCAGAGGTTTGTTCATTCCTCTTTATTGATGGTTTTGGGATGGTGATGTCATATCTGCTTCCAATTGGGAGGGGACTTAGAGGCTATGGGGCAGTTGGATGAAACTGTCTTGCTTGCAGTTACAGATACTGTCTGCTTTTTGCAAAGGGCATTGTACATTATCATTCCTTTTGTTAGTCATGCTGGGTGAGTTTGGTGAACTGGAGAGTAAGTGTTGGGTGCAAGTCTGTTGAGATTCAGAGCTTACCTGTCATATGAAAAGCCAGAAAATTAAGGCTCTGGAACACATATCCAACAGGCAGTGCCAATTATATGCTCAAATACATGGGGCAGTAGAATGATGTATAGGAAAAAAACTATAAATGAATCTATCTCTGATACCTTGGGGTAGATGGGTTATCATATATTCCAAGGTAAGACCCACTGATGGCCTGCCAACTTCCTTGCATTGTATGCACTGCCTGTAGTCCCTAGATGTCTCTAGAGCCTCCAGGAACAACTCTACCTGAGGCACTATTTACTGTGGCTGACAGTGAATTTCTGCTGAGATGTGCATAAAGGTAACAGCAGAATTAACATCCTGACTCAACTTTGAAATCTCTTAGCCATGAAAACTCCTTTGCATTCAGTTTTCTCCATTTTGGTCTAGGTCCTTCTCAAATGCATTATTAGGTGGCAGTTTGTATTAATCCTTCATTACAAGAAGGCTCATCCCTGGGAGACATGTCCCATGTAGGGGAGAAGTCAGTGAATTTATATGCTGAATTTGGATTAGAGAGGGGCCACATTTGAGCAACAAAGAGGCCCTCAGGATACAAAATTTCTGTTTTAGATGATGAAAATGCTTAGTAACTGATGGTGGTGAAGGTAGAACAACACTACAAATTAATGCCACAGAATTGAAACCTTTAAAATGCTTACAATAGAAGATTTTATGTAATACATATAAGCTTATGATATGTGGGTGTGAAAAAAGACATTAAAAACCATGGTAGGCCCAGCTAGATAGCTCAGTGGATAAAGAGCTCGCCGGTGTACCACATGGGAGGCCCTGGGTTCAGTTCCTGGGGACCTCTCCGAGCAGGCAGATGGCCTTGAGAAAGGCAAGCCACCGTGGGTGGGGCAGAGCTGCCGTGGGCAAGGCAAAAAGCCACCATGGGCAGGGCGGAGCCCCCACAGGCATGGCAAAGTCACCCGTGAAAAGCGGAGCTGCCACCTGCAAACTGCGGAAGCCGAGCAGCCCGCAAAAAACATGGAGGACTGCTGCCCGCAAAACATGGAGCAGAGCCACCCGTGGGAACGGAATGGAGCCACCCTCGAACGGAACGAG
>PVKH010028807.1:0-12771 GCA_004027955.1 Chaetophractus vellerosus | reverse complement strand
AAACATTTTATTCCACAAATGTGCAACACAGTGTTCTGCACATAACTAGGCATAAAATAAATAACAGTAATATTTACAGTGAAAGGTAAAGGAAAGTAGATTTGACAGATAGAACTTATTAGAAAATGTTGTCACCCTTTTTTAAATTCATATTTACCAATTACATGATTATCTTCTGGCATGGAAAAAAAAACCTAACATTACAGGACACAAATTCAAGTGACATGAATATTGCAGAGAAGACTAATAAAGTAAGATGCTTGATTCAAAACTGAACTTTTCTTTTATAACAACATTAGAAAGAATTTTTATATCAAGTTGCAAATTGTCCCAATCATGTTTTAAGTGAAATTAATTAAGATAAAAATGGAAAAATTAAACATGTAACATGAGATTAAAGGATGACAATACCAAAAAATATTTTAAATGCCTGAAACTTCAATTTGAAATAAATCAAATATTTTAGTTATGTGTCATATATATGACACAAATATAAATTCAATTACTTGTCATTAGACATTGGAAATCCCCTACTATTTATTTACTACATTGCCTATTTATTCTCTGAGTAAATTTTCTAAAAACAAGCAATTTATTAGAAAATAATCTTTTAAGATCATAGGCATTAGATTTTAATTTTAGGAGCATATTTTTATTGAGAGCTATATGTAGGAAATTGTGGTAAGCACTAAAATGGCTATACAATCTTTAGGCAGTCTAAATCAAGTCAAGTATTGTGGATTCAGCCAAACAATTATTTTTCTGTTTGTTTATGACTTAGTTAAAATAATTTTTAGCCATGAGTAACACAATACCCAATTAAGAGATTTACATACTGAGGAAAATTAATTTTCTCATGTATGGAAAATTCTAGAAACTAGATTTTTCAGTTTTAGTTAATACAACAGCTCAGAAATGTCAAGTTTCTGGGTATTCTCTGTGATTCTCTGAGTTTTCTCTTCATAATTGCAAGGTATCTGAAGCAGTTCCAAACTACTCTACAAATTTTAAACATTCAAAGGAAATAAAACTTTTTATGTATAAGGAAATATTTCTCAGAAGCTCCCTAACAGACCTTATCCAAATAGAATTACCAGGATTTACTTAAAGTAATCAACATTCCTTTTCTGGGGCTAGGGAAAGATTTTATCTTCCCTGGACACATGAAAAAAAAAAAGAAAAGGAAAATGGGGCTCTGCTGGCAAATAAGTAAGGCTGTTGAGGAGACAACAGGCAAAACAGTGACTCAACAACATTCAAATGAAACTGATTTCACTCTACTATTCAATCTTTAGAATTATAGACCTTTTCAAAGACTGGTTCCTAGAAGGGAGGATTGATTTTCTCTCTCTGTTTCCAGTTTTTACTTCTATAGGTGCATTATATATAGGAAGGGTTTTTCCACAACCCAATCTCTTACTACACAGTAAGTTGGCTTAAACAATGGGAATTTACTGGCTCATGGTTTCAGAGGCCACAATTTCAAATCAAGTCTTTGGCTAGCATGTTTGCTTCCTCCCAGGATTAATGGCGTTTTGGCTAGCTGTCGATCCGTGGGTTCATTGTCGTTATCCATAATACACCCTACCCTCATTAAGCTGGGACACACCTTAACTGGAAATAACATCTTCAAAAGGTCCTACTTATGATGGGTCCAAATCCACAGGATTGCAGATTAATATGATGAATATGTTTTTCTATCTGAAGGACAAGGAAGCTGGAGCATTTATCCATCTACTCTCATTCACTACTTGAGGGCTATTGAAGAAGCATTCACTCCAGAATTCTGGGCTGCCCAGTCAAGCACAAACAGAAAAAGACCTCAAAGAGTTGTAGTAGGAGGCTTAAGTGCATGGGAAGGGTGAGCACCTAGGGGATTTGGATGGAGCTTTGACGGTGTCTTCTACTAACATTCTTGCCAATTGATCTAAGCTAATTTGGCTGTTCACAACTTTCAGGCTTTTTGTTAGATACCTGGAACTCAAAAGTAGTACCTTATAGACCCAGGCAAGGGTGGGGCTGGGGTGCTGTCTTGGAACCTGCTCTTCAGAGAGACTCACATACTCCATGCATCTTAGAATCAAGACAGTGCTGCCTAAATCCCATAAAGGGCTATGGGTTGTGTTACTGCCCACCCATGATGGACAGTACTTCTGAGTGTAAAGAGGATATGAATGGTAGAAATAGTGCACTGAAAGTCACTATTAACTTACCAATTTCTTCCTCTCAGATGGCATGATTCAATAGTGTTTCAGTGTTGTCAAGGTAGAAGGATAGAGCATGATTAACTTAAAAGTTCTCAACTTGATTTACAACTTTTGTCTATTTAAACTTATGGTAAATGGGACTCCTTTTGTGCCCCAGGACTGAGACTTAAAAATAAACATTAAGCAATATGATAGAATGAAAACAATCTTAGACCAAATTCTTCCATGTTAGCAGAACTCTCTGGGTTCTGGGCTTCCAGGTTCTTGGCTATGTCATATAAAAGAACTTAGGGATACACCATAGGGTAAGAAAGGGAGTAAAGAGTTTATTAAGAAACAAGAGGGGGCTGGCTGTATAGCCCAGTTGGTAGGGCACTGGTTTACCACATGGGAGGCCCCGGGTTCGGTCCCAAGGACTCCTCGAATGGGCAGACCACCTCGAGAAGGCAAGCCCCCATGAGCAAGGGCGAGCCCCCACGAGCAGGCGGGCCACCGCGTCAGTGAGCTGACTCAGCAGGTCGCCCCAGCAGGAGGAGACAAACAGACACAGAGGAACACAGAGAAAAATGAACACAGCAAGAACAAGCAAAAGGGGGGGATGTATAATAAAAAAAGAAACAAGAAAACTAGAAATGAGATAAGTACACAACCGAGACATTAAGTAAGACACACACACGGGCCCCGGGGTTAAGCCTTCTTAAGACCTTTCTTTCTCCCCCTTCCTAATGTTGGGGAGGGGGCCTAGCTGTTTGCTGTTCTGATTGGTTGCCTTATGATCGATCCCTGCCTGTTAGCTCTCAGGAGACCAATGGGAGGCCTGTTTGGAGTTATCCTGGGCTTCCGCTTAACCCAGAAAGAGATCAAATGGGACCTCATGGCGGGGTCTCGGCAGGGTCTTTTTTTTTTTTTTTTTTAAAGATTTTATTTTATTTTTATTACATATCTCCCCTCCCCCCCGCTGCGGCGACGCGCCGAGACTGGTCACTGCGCAAGCGTGGCTTTTCCCCGCTTGTGGGCGGCTTCTGCTTCTATTCATGGCTGGCTCTTGCTTCAGTTCGCAGGTGGCTGGCTGCGCTCCATTCGTGGGCGACCTGCCCTGCCCGTGGCGGTTTTGCCCTGTCCGTGGCAGCTCGGCAGGGTCTTTACAGCTATGTTCTTTAGTAGCAGCCTTCCCCTCAGGGGGTTTCTGGGCAGGGTCTCTCTCTCTCTGCCAGGTCCCAGCTGTCTTTATATTAAATTGCCCCACATATATGCTTTTTTATTTTTTGCATGCAAACATGATATGGCCATATAATTTTTCCTATAAGCTCAGTGATATACTAAGATTCCAACAGTACCTTGCATGAAAGGTTAAAATGAGGCATATTCAACATTAGTTCAGTGACATTAATCTCATAAGAGTTAAAGTGGAATTGTCTGTGCTTTGCACAAGACCAATGAGAATTCTAAATTTAGGACATCATCCCAGCAGGTTTTCCTTTTATTCATACAAGGGTTGAGTTGCCTGTCTATTATTTCTAGCCCATGCACAGGGGTTCCACCATCCTTTATGAAAACTAATCAAATCTATAGGGAAAATTAAAATAGAATTCCACCCTGTTAATTCCTTCTGGTGTGTGAATTCTTAATTAGAGTCTTTAAAATGTTAACGAAACACTCCTAGATTGTATATTCCAGATCAAGTTACTTGCCTTATTATATAGATTAAATTTACACATATATATCATTTTAAATGATGAAATATTGTAACATAAATTAAAGATAATACAAGACATTGTTACTAAGGCCCCCCACCCCGACCTTTCTGAAAGTTCTTACCGGGAACAGGGGCCTAAAAGCCTAGAGCATATAAAAGCTTTATGCTTCCTTTCTCATTCCACGGTTCTCTGCCCATTTCGTCATTGACTCTCCAGGTCTAGAGTGGTGCCTGGGGAATTTGAGTAGGAATCTTGAAGCAAGAGCCTTCTGCAAAACTGTCAAAACTGCCTCTTTAAGGTCCATTTGTACTTGCTCCCGGCAGCATTGTAAGGATGCGCCAAAATTCATGCACGGTATGAATGCTGACTTTTAACCCTCTTCATTCTCCCCCGGATGAAACGGAGAAAAGTTTTCACAGTCTGCATGTCAGACTTTTATTTGAGACACGTTTGGGAGAAACAGCTTAATGAGAACATTTCTATTTCCGGGCCTCCAGGAGATTGGCTGCCAGCCCTAATAACCACAGAAGTTTAGAAAGAATAACTGCGCATTTGGTTCTCTGCAGAGCCCACTCCCCACAGACCCCTGTGCCGCCTCCAGGGCTTCTCTTGGCCTGCAGTTATACTAAGGATTGTTAAGGAAGTAACAGTCTACTGTGCTTTTCTTAAACTCCCTATATCCCTTTTCATTTACAGTTGAACCCCCCAGGGCAGAGTGAAGCATTAGAGACCCCAGCCCAGGCCATACTTCAAGAGGGCTGCTCTCTGCATGCGATACAATGAACAAAGAAACAGCAAACTGATTCCTCCTATCCACTGTCCTGGCTTGGTTTTCACAGTGTGGAGATCTCAAGTAAAATATCTAAAACACTCAAAAGAAAAAGAGCATCCTTCATTCTCTCTAACATTTCCCATCCTCGCCCTGCCTTCCTAAACCCTGATGTCATGGCTGTGGAGACAAGTATAAAAGGGCCTCATTCAAAGCCCCCATCCTCCAGCGGTCCCTTCCCATTTCTGTGCCAGGGGCTTGGAACCAGCAGCTGTTCCAGAGAAATGAAGACTCAGGATCCCTCAGATTCCTCAGTCTGGACCTCCCTGGAGGTTTTCCCTGCCCTTCCTCTGTGCCTGGCTGGAGGGCACCTAAAGCCTGAATGCAGATTGGCCAGCAACGACTTTTAACCACTCACAATGTTCTTTCTTGCAGAATTGCCTATAGCTCTGAAGCCGGGAATGGAATAACTGATCTGTAAACAGAAGGGGAAGAACTTCCAGATCCTGGGATCCGATTACAAGGATTGCACTGTGGAACCTTGGGGTATGAGAGACACTTAAATCCTGAATTTCGTGCAGTCAGGGAATGAGGAATGCCCCAGTTTGGTTTTTGTTTTGTTTTGTTTTGTTTTGTTTTGGTGATTTCACTTTGGTTGTGTGCTGTGGATCTCTTGCTTCTGGTGTTCTGTAATGTCAACCACAGAAGAAACAGTGCGTGTCTCTGCAGTAGTCATCCTTTCTTCTCAGAAGCCCCAGACTTCTGGAACCCTGCAACAGAGGCTGGAGCCTGGAGGTTTTCCACATCAGGAGCGTTTTCAGCTTCCTAAAGAATGCAAAACGATGTTCCCTGAGATAAATGGTCCCACCCCATGTTTCTTTTCTGCTCTGGCCCTTAAGAGGCAACATTATACAGAGCTTAAAGGAGGCAGAGCAGACACAATGTTTATTCTATCTTAATTTAGAATATATTTTACTTTATATATGTATATAAACAAATAAATTTGGATTCCAATTAGTTTGCTTCAACTGAGACTCTTATAAGATTGAACCTTCCTTTGTCCTCTGGGAATTGGAAAGGTTTTTTTTTGTTCGTTTTTGTTTTTACTTTTTCCAAATGATTCTGAGTCTTGGTAATTAGGACTTGAAGTTCTCCTTCATGGACATTGTAATGCTTGGTTTTACTTGCTTGAGCCTCTCTTACTGACTGTCCATACTTCACTGTGGCAGAAATACACAGTGCCAGGTATCTGGGGTCAATCACAATTGATCCTTTTGCTGGCACTAAAGAATCTTAGCTCCTTATCAATAGTCTAGGAGGAATAACACTTATTTGTGCCACAAAACTTTGCTCTAAGCCAAAATAGATAATCCCCACAAAGCCCCAGGACATTCATATTCATCAAGACTATAACTAGTACAATGGTATATTTGAGATTAGGTCTGGAGGGCTGAATTAAGCAAGTTAGTGATCAAAATCAGTTGGAAAGTTATTTGTAACAGCCCTGCCATGTGCATACAATTTAGAGATGTGCCTTAAAACCAGAAGATTTCTAAAGTGAACAAGTGGTCTCCAAAGGACCTTTGAATATCTTCTATCAAATCCTTAATATGTCTTTAGAGCTATCCTGTTAAGGGGCATGAGAACATTATGGATTCAGACTTTTCCTCAGAAACGGACCATTAGCAATAATCCAAACCATTCTCCTAATGTAAGTTGCAGCCTCTCATTTTAGGGTTCTTAGGTCCAGTCTTACCTTCCATGAAAATGCAGGAGGAGACATAATTGGGAATGGTGGCTCCTCACAACATTGTAGAAGGCAAGGAATGCCACAAAGACACTGAAGGAAGGGTTATTGAGAATTTTGAGAAGGGGATACATTATGTGAAGAATAGAGCTAAGAGTCCAAATTTAGAGAAAAATTCAGACCCAGCCTTAGAGAAAAGTTTAGAACTCCTCCAGCCTATAGGGGAGTAAAACATCAAAATTATTTGTTTTATTGAGTGAAAAGGAAAGAACAAAACCCAAAAGATCTCATATTTGATTTCGAAAATAACACAGTCCAAAGAGAGATGTCTAGAACATATTTAAGGGTTTAATGATTTAAAACAGAAATGAGGGCACATGACCTGCAAGTGTAATTGACTTTGGTGGTATCCTGGAAAATCCAGGTATGGTTATAAATGATTTCAAATTTCTCCAAAGAGAAGAAACATCTAGAGGACTAAGACATTCATGACCTTGTGATCCTTCAAAATGCATTCTAATCTTATTTTACTTAAAAAAGAGTAATCCCCTGTTAATAATAAAAGATAACATTTATAAAATTATGAAAATTGTGCTAAATTCTTTACATGGACAGTTCAGTCATTCTGTAGACTCCCCTATGAATTGTCATTCATTTTGTAAATGGATATTTATAAATAATCTATAATTTCTCTTCTTAAACCTGCCTACCAGGATCCTTGATGAGTAATGAAAGAATTCACTATTGTTCTTTCATCCACAATAATTCAAATAATGAAACATGAAGGAACAGAAATTCAAGATATGATACTGTCATGCTAAAATCTTATTGACTAGATTTTTAAAAAGTATATGTTTTTGTTATTTGGAATTATGTTTGGTTGCATGCAGCAGAAACTTAAATCCAGTGTCTTAACAATATTTTATTCCATAACATGAAATTCATAAGTAGGTAGCTCAGGATTGATATGGTGAGTCCACAATGCCATTGTAAAATACTTACTATTTATACTCCACAATCCTTAGTATCTGTCTTTCATTCTTTTAGAGAAAGTTGGCTATTGCACATCTAAGAATCATACCTATGTTCCAAGAAGGTAAATGGGGTGGGGTAAGAATATTTGGCAACTATGTCCCTTTACATCAAGGAATATAAATTTGGCCAAAAATTTCATATATTAGCTGCAAATAAGCCTAAGGAGGTAATTATTTTTAGTTGGGCATGTGGTTGTCTTAAGCAAACCTGGAGTTCTCGTAAGAAAGAAGGGGAAAATGAATATTGGATAGGCAACAAGCAGTATCTTCCATATTACTTCTTAATATTTTAATTACTTAGAACTCATTCAATTTTAGCTTTTATTAAGAGCTCAAGGTATGGATACATGTACTTTTGATAAATATCCATTCATGTATCCATTTATTTATTCATCACTGAGATATAGAATAAAATGTAGCACCTTTTCCAAATACTACATAGTCCTATATGTATTTGTGTGTAAATTGGGTTGGCTGAAGACAAGAGGGAAATTTTTAAAATATATTTCTATTTAAGTGATATAGGAGAATGACTTAGCAAATGCTAATTTGAGTTACAGGGAGAGTGACTGGGGCATGGATGAGAGGAGGTTTTACACAGGTAGGGAAGGCTTCCTACAAGAGATGATAGGAAAGATTTATTGTGTCCCCAAAGATTTGAAGATGATCTCCATAAGAACTGAATAGGGCCTGAATTGAACAACCACTCACATTGACTCTGCCTTCTAAATCTGGTCTCAAAAATCTGGTCTCAACATTCACTATATGCTGATGATTAAACCTATGTTTTGGGTTTTTTTTTTCCTCAGAATGATCACAATATAATTATTTAACTTTAATATCAGATAAAGACAGTGTGATGAAATTTGAATTTGGGTTGTTTGTGTGTGTGAGTGTTGGGTGTTGATCTTTTTATTTTTTGATCAAATTTTTTAAAATCACGCTATTAACTATTTGAAGAATTGTCTGTGATGTTGAGATATAGGAAAGGACTAGCAAAAATCATTTAAAAATGTATGTCCACAGGGATACTTCCAGGAAACAAAATGTTAAATTAGAAGCTGCAAGGGGAAAATGCTATTTCTTAATGAAAGGCTTTTTATTAATGTGATAAGACAGGATATATCCTGCTTTTGTCAGGCATCTGAAAAAGCAGAAACCTAATCAAGGTTTGGAACTCACTAGATTCACTGCAGTAAAACCTAACAGTTTTATAAGAAATAGATAGTTTGAAGATATTTACAATAGTACTGTCTGAAGCTTATGAGCCATACATGGAGCTTTAGATCAAAGCCACAAGACATGTTGAGGTTTAGCTCGTGCTTGAGTTTATCCAGAAACAACGGAAACATGATATCATTTCACATCAGGGAATAAAATCAAATGGAAACAGCACAATTTCAGTGATGGGTTCAGTCTGTGGTCAGGTCACGCAAGAAAAAGGAGAAGGAAAAATAAATCGTTCTGCTACAAAATTGTATTTTATTTTGTAAAACATTATCATCAAATTGAGACTAAATACATATAAAGAGCCAGACATTCATAAGGCCAGTGAGATATTACCAGAGTAAGAAATCTCAACTATTTTGAAGAAAACTCAGCTATTCTGAATTTTATAAGGAACATGTCCGTTGAAAGATTTTTTTTCCCTCTCTCTAAACTTCCTATGTCTCATCTTTTGGTCTGAGAGGCTCAGGTTTCACATCAGGCAAGTCTGTATTGGTAGTGATTAAAAGTGCAATGTTTGCTGGAAGAAAGCTGTGTAATGTCTAATTCTTTCAAATAAACACATAAAACCTAAATGGGTTGTTTTGATAATAAGCACATTCTATCTCTCTCAGCTGAAAGGACAAAATCATTCCTCTTGAACTTCCAAAGAAGGACGATTATATTATTTTGTATGTTTTTAAAATTTTGTAAAGATTCTCACTTTATTCTAAAAAAAAGTCAGTCAGCATTCATTGAGACTAGGCCCATATTTTTTGGTGAGACACCTTAAATAGGTCTTCTTGATTCTTTCATAACTAAAATGAATAAGGACAATATCTTGTACTTGATATTTCTTTATCATTTTTAATGCTTTAACCTAAATAGAACATTGTTCTATTCATTATTCATCATCAACTTCTCAACCTAGAAAGCAGAACTCTAAAGATTAAAGATAAGGAAGTTATGAGGAGATTATATAAATTCCCCAAACTCTCACATCAAAACTAATTTGGGAGTTGGGACCAGAAGTCTATCTCTTTTTTCCAGGTTCAGAAAAGAATTGAGGGACATTTTAAATTATTCTGCACCAATCTCCTAAATATGGCTGGATTGGGGGTTTCTTATTTGCCTACTCTATTAAACTATCCAGGAGAGCCTAGAGATTTTTTTCTTGTATTGTAAAGAGTGTTTTGAATAATTTCTATCCAAATGAAAATTGGAAATGTTTACAAGTTTCCATTGAGAATGTCTCTGTGCTCCCATAGTTATTGGACATAAGATGCAAATCAATGATCAAGCAAAACTATTTCTGCTCATCTCACTTAATGTATTCATGTGAAATTGATCTCTTGATTAAATATTTTTATGTATTCTGCACTTGACCATTTTAAAGCAATAAGCCTCGAGTCCAACGACTGAATAAATCAACCATTCAACATTTGCAAAACTACAGTAAAAAAGTTTATCACTGTCAAAAAATTCACTGTCACTCCTCATTTCTGTCATATGTTCTTTCTCCCTAATCTTTTCTTCCTTCTAGTTCCTTTAATATAGTTTTCCTGGGAGGGTGGTCAGATAGAACTACTCAAATTATGGTTTGTGAATTGTATTTTTATTTTTAGAATAGAATTGTTTTACTTTTAAAAATGAATTCTGGAGGGAGCAATGAATTATGATGGTAGAAAGTCAGATTTAGTGGATCACAGTCAAGGACCCTCAAGTCATGTCTATCGGAAATTCAAATTGAATGTGATAAACATTTATTAGATTTATCTTGGTACAATTTTCTCAGAATTAGAAAGTTTGATTGAAAAGGTAAACTCTAGAAGTAATTTTGAAGCACTAAAAGGAAAATTGGGAAGTACTCGCTAAAGGAATCTAAATAAAAATTGAATTGTGGGCATAATTAGCATATATGAACAGCTTTTCCAACAGACTTTCTTCTGTGTTCTGGAAAAATGAAAAGATATTTAAAGTAAACATCTAGTCTTCAAGACCTACATTTTATAAGACACTTATATTGAATTTTAAAACCGTAAGTACCATTTAGGGTAGCTATTAGATGTCATGTCATTGTATAAAATACCATATATTGGGACCCACAGACTTGCCTATACACAAATACAGCACTTAGGAAAGTAGGAAAAATTCTCAGTATAATTTTTATATAATAAATATTGTGATAATTGTTGCTCAGTCATTAACTCAATGTTCTTTGACTCCACCTCAGCCACAAATGAAAGCACAACATAGGACTATTCTAAAATTATGCTAAAGCCCTGTCTTTTTTTTTAATAAAGGAGAAGGTGCTTTTAATACTCCTCAAATTAGTCTCTAGTTCAAAATTCAGATTCAGAAATTAATGATTCTGAATATGATATTGCAGACTTGATTTAAAAATAAGTATATTTAGTCTAAAATATGTCAACTCTTTCAAGCTGCTGAGACTTTAAAGCTTTATAGGGTATCTTGAGGTTGAATGTTTGATGCATCTTTACCATGAAACAATAAATGTCTAATAAACAACCCAACTTACTTCATATTGCCATTTTATAGCTGTGGTTCTTCGCAAATACACAAAGGGACTTGATTGGGGCCAGCCACTCATTCCCTCATACATGTTTATCAGTTACTCTAACTTGTTCCCACTCTGTGAATGTCAGGCTCTCTGTTGTATTGTTCCTTTACTCAAGGACTTAAGTCTTTCTTATGTCACTTGGACATCAAGGAATACAACTTCTTTACAAATTTCTTCTAGAAATATGCTAAAATACTTCCAACTTTATCTCAGGACATTTTTCAGTGCACCAATACTTAAATTTTTTGCAAGTGGTAATATGATTATAATAATAGTAATAATAAAATATTACTAAATGATTTTTATCATGGCAAATACCCTAGGAGGTAATGAGTTTTACTATGACAATATTGCACATAAAACTGAGTCATAGAAGTTCATCTAAAGTCCCTAAGTCATACAACTCACTAATGTCAGATATAGGATTTAGAGATCTAGAGCCCACTCCTTAACTACTATATAGTAACATCTCTCATGATAGACAAAGTATTAATCATTTCTGAGTTAGAAATATGCACAAAACCAGGTTTTTCTTTTATTCGGGGTGTTTATTTGCTGATTATAAACCTATTAAATTGGGAACTAGGAATAGGAGATCTTAGTTCTTGGTTCTAATTTAGCTGGGAGACATTGGGTTCCTAAACTCTTTGTGTTTCACTTTTATTGTCTGCAAAAAGTATTTAGAATAAAAGGTCTACAAGGTCCCTGCTGCCCACTAAATCCATTTAGAATACCATTCTACAAGGTATATCCATCTCTTTCAGTAGCCAAATTCACCTTGATATACCAAAGGTGAACTGGGCTCAACAGGGAATTGCAGGAAAGGAGGGCACAGAATACGCTGCCTGCCAAATCTGTGTCAAATTTTCTGAAGTAGGCCCTAAGGCAGATTAGGTTCTGCTTGGATACTCAGATTCCTTTTGCTAAATAATTAATTAGGGCCTATATGTACTATAAGAGATAAGAAAAAAGATGGACTAAATGCCTTGTGGAGGCTGTGAATAGTGGGTCTTGAAGAATGTGTGTTAGATAAATGGAGTGGATGCAAGAATTCTACCATGGGAAAAAGCACAGAGCAGGAATGAGCAATGTGTTTTGGGGGAAACAGAGAAGTTAGAATGTTGAAATAATGTTTTCCTCCCAGATTATCTTGAGAAATATCCCTGTATAAAGGAAAGCTAAGCTGTAGAGTGTCTTGTTTTGTTTTGTTTTGTTTTTGTTTTAGGTAAGGGAGTAAAGACTATATTAAGAAATGAGAAAAGAGTACACAATCCAAGACATGGATTGCCATGAGGGCACGGTAGAGGGTCTTAAATGTTAATAGTTAGCGATCAATTGCTGCATAACAAATTACACAAACTTAGTGACAACACACATTTATTATCTCCCAGTAAGTCAGAAGTCCAAGCATGGCTTAGCTGGGTTCTTTGCCCAGTGGCACACAAGTCTGAAATCAGCTTCTTGGCTGGGACTGCTAGCATATCTGAGACTCAGTGTTCTCTTTCAACCAATGAAGATTGTTGGCAGAAT
>PVKH010028806.1:0-12763 GCA_004027955.1 Chaetophractus vellerosus | reverse complement strand
TGGGCAGCTGCCAGGAGTTTCCTCTCCTATGGGGCCACAGCATATGCCCCATCGGACCAGGGCCAGGCCAGAACCTTCTCCCTCAAACCAGACCAGGGCTGGGGGTGTCAAGCCTGCCCATCAGATCAGGGCTATAGTCAAACTTTCCCCATCAGGTCAAGGCTGGTGCTAAGCCTCCCCGGTAACACGTGGTCTGGGGCCAAGCTTCCTATATCGTGCTTGGAGCTGGGCCTTCATATCAGGGCTGGGCCTTCCCTGCTTGGACTGGGATTCTGCCTTAAAGTGGCATTGTGCCTTCTTTGTTAGACCAGGGGTAGGAGCCATGCCTGCCCCGCCAACCTGGAATCTGGGGCTCTGCCTCCCGCACCAGACTAAGGGTTGGGACTGTCTCTCCCCTATGGGGTCAAAGGCTAGGTTGCATTTCCCTTCCAGAATAGGGGAAATAGATGCACCTCCCCTAATAATTGAAAGCCTTGCCTCCCCCACTGGATCAGAGGCTAGGGCTTCACCTCCCCATCAGACCTCAGGGGCCTTACCTTGGGGGTGCCACTGGCATATGTGTGGGTCATATTCTCGGCCCCCTGCTTTACCTTCAGCTCCACCTGCAGTTGCCTCTGTAGAGCCTCCAGGTGCCAAGCCCTTGGCTGCTCTGCCCGTGGCCAGAGTCCTGAGGCAGCAGGTTCTGTGTGCAGGGAATGTGGGGCATGGGAGCCCCTTACCCAGAGCCAGATTCCACCCTGTCCCCCACCTGCCCCGGGAGCCCAGTGCTCTCCTCCTCTCCCCTCCCACAGGGTATCGGCGGGAGATATCCTGAGGAAGCTTAGAGAGGTGGGGCAGCCTGTCTGGAGCCACAAAGTGGCCAGCCCGGTGCTGCCTCTCCTGAGGGGGTGTGCTCAGATCCCTCACTCACCAGCTGGGCCGGGCCCAGGGCCGGGCAGCTGGATGCGGGCATGCAGTTCCCGCAGCTCCCCGTGCAGCTGCTCCAGGCGGCGGTTAGAGGAACGGAGCAGCTGCTGCACATGGCCCAGGTGGCGGCGATCTGTGGCCACACGACGCAGGTTTTCCACACCTTCCTTGATCTTCAGCTCCTTCTGGATGGCCCGGCGGATCAGTTCTTTCTCATCCTCTGGGGGCCGCTGGCCCACCCCAGGCTGTGGAAGGACAGAAAGGGGTCCTGCAGGCATCCCCTGGCATCGGCCTCTGTTCACCACAAGTGGGGGGAAAGGGCGTGGACGGCACCCGGGACTGACATGGTGTGGGAAGCTTCTCTGACCTTAGAGCTCAATATCCCTGTGCCAGACGCAATCCCAAAGGCCATTTATGCAGCCCATGCTCTTGTCCTCTGCCATTCAGAAAGAGAGAAAAGTGAGGCAGAAAAAAACTCACTAATGCTCATGTGTTTAGTGGATGCCAGGTTCTGTTCTAAGAGCGTTACATAAATTTACATTTAGTCTTTAACACGACCCCACAAGGTAGATGCAGTTATAATTCCTATTTTGCAGAAAGAAAGAAAGGCCAAGTAACTTGCTGAGGTCAGTCACAACCCACAGAAAGAGATGCCACCATCTTCTGGGTCCCAGCCTCTCCTTGTCAAGCAGCTTAATCAAGCTGTTTTCTAAATCTGGGTACCAGATTCAGATGGGAAAAAGAGGTTCAGCACTGAGAAGGGAGTCTCCCAAGACCACACAGAGAGGGCAGCTGTAGGCCTGAGTAGGAGGCCAAGGCTTGCTCCCCTGATGTCCCAAAGCTACTGGTGCCAAAGCAAGGGCACAGAGAGGGGCTGAGGAGGACTCCAGGGGCCAACTCCCAGCTCAGCTCCTGGGAGGAAGTAGGAGTCTCTCTCACTACTTTACCCCAGGCTGGAACAAGGAAAAGGAAAACTTTCTTCCCAGGGGCCATTTCAAACTAATCAGTGCCAAAGCTGTCCTCAGCCCAGAGTAGCCTGTGATGCCTTCCTGGGGGCTTTTACAGGGCCCCCAGGCCCCTCACCTTACCTCTCTGCTCTCCATATCTTCTGAGCCCAGTAGAAGGGGTGGCCACCCCGGCCTCAGGGGCTCTCACCCCAGGCCTCTGCTGGGCCAGCTGGGCTGGCTGTGGGAGGGCAGGGGCGAGGCTCAGGAAATCCTTTGACCGCCCTAGGCCAGAGGGCCAGAGCCAAAGGCCTGAGCAAACAAAGATCCCATGGAGCTGGGGGCCCTGCCGCTGGGGTCCTGAGTCACCCAGAGCCACTGGGCGTAGGTTCGCAGGAAATCGGAAAATGTGTACAAGTCACTGCTGGAACAGGCAGCCAGACCTCCGGAGGAAGGGGGGAGGAGGAGGTGGACTGCAGGCCTGAGGGCTCCCTAAACGAACGGAGTCCCTACGACATCCCAAACTGAACATAAACCCCACGGCCCTGTCTGCTCTGAACTGGAATCCCCCACGTATACACACACCCCCTTTCCGCTCTGAGCTGGGATCCCCATCTTGTACACGACTTGTCCCCTCTTTTTTGTTCTGGGCTAGGACACCTTCCCCTCCCTGATAACAGACACACACAGCCTTGGCCCGTCTGCCCACGTGCACCGATTGCCAAGGAACCCCGCATCCCCCGGCATTCGAAACTGGAACCCACTGGGTACTGGAAGGTTCCCACCTCCGCGTGGCCCAGGCCCCTCCCCCTCGCGTACACAACCCGCCTGCCTCGTGCGTTCTGGGAAGGACCCCCAGAAGCGCAGCCAGCCCCCCCCAGCACCCACAGCCCTGTCCCACCGGGGCCCCCTCCGCGTGCGCACACATCCGCCTCCCTTTGCTTTCCGCGGCAAACTCCCCTCGGCTTCACATTACTCCAGAAGAACAGGTTTTAGGAAAAATTGGCGCCCACCCTGGTGGCCCTGACGGCGGACGCAGACGAGCTCGTAAGCCGGCCTGACTAGAGGTTCTGAGTCACTCCGAAGGCTCATTTGGGGACATTTCCAAGAGGCATAAACGGCCTAAGCCCAGTACTCAGGTCTTTCCGGAGAAGGTGTAGCGGGGATCCCGGCCGCGGCTGGGAGAGGCGCGCGGCGGCGTTGGGGTCGCGGGTTTGGGGGGCAGGGCGTGGGGACGGGGACGGAGCTTGGGGCGCGCGCGGTGGGAGTGAGGCTTTCTCCGCACCCCACGCCCGGGCCGCGGCCGGGGCTCTCCCGGCGCCTTCACCTGCTGCGGCGCCCCCTCCTCCATGGCGCCGCTCGGGCCCCTCCTCTCGACCACTCCGGTTCCGGAAGCCCCTCCGCCAGGACTTTCAAACTTGAAACTTCCCGGGAAGCGGCGCCCGAGACGCGGGATCGGGCGCCCCCTCCCGAGATCCGCTGGTCCTCCCTGGACTTTGGGATCAGCGCCGCCTCTCGGCTGCGCCGACCCGCGGCCTCGCTTCCACTCCTGAACTCCGAGGCCCGGGTGCCTCGCCCGGGTCCGAAATTCCGCTGGCTCTGGGACCCAGCACCCTCTCTTGTGAGCCCACAGCTTCCTGTCTGACGCTGACCCCGCCAAAAGCAAGGTGGAAGCAGAAGTCGGTAGCGCTGTCCCGCCGAACGCTCGCAGGGACAGGGCGGGCGGGGGCAATGCCCGCTGCCGCCTAGGTCCCACGTCGGGGTCGCAGCCTGTGTGGCGGGTTCACAACTCTTCCTCCTTGCTCTGCCAGGACCGAGCTTCTGCCCCTAACGCGCTGGGTCTCCTGGGGCAAGTTCCTCAGTCTCTCTGGGTCTCAGTTGTCCTGGTGCAAAATGGGTTAATCCCAAACCTGCCGACACGACGGACTGGTTGGCCCTTTCTAGGATATATTAATCACTGTAGGAACGTATGTTGGAAAGTTAAACCTCACCCAAATTAGAAATTATAGAGGAAAGAACTGAGGTCTCTTGGCCCCCACCGTTTAACCTGACAGCTCTGAGGTGCAGCCAGAGCTACTGTTCCACTTTTGCAATAGAGTCCATCTGAACAACAGAAGAAAAGCATTTACATCTTATGAAATGCATCCTCAGGAAGTCATAACCGGTCTGCATGATTTGCACTGGCATTGGCTTGCCTGTCTGGGGGGATCCTGGTTCTTTATTGCCTTGTCTAAGGCCTTTTCACCACTGCTGGGCACTGTGCTTATGAACACGTTGTGCCAGGTCTTCACCAGAAGGAGCTTCATCCAAGGAACTGAATAGAAAAGCTACTTAACTTTTAACAAGTGAGGAAGGATCAAAGATATCAAGGGTGGCTTAATTGCTGACCTGAAATAGATGCCCTCCAGTGCTTTCACTGAAGGAAACCATGTCAGTTCCACTTTGCTGTGGCCACCTCCCTCACAATGGACTGGGAAAGAACTTGGCAAGCCCTGGGTTATTCTGCAATGGGAAATCAAAACGTCATCACCAGGGAGCAGAGGTGGCTCAAGTGATTAGGCACCTCCCTCCCACATGGGAGGCCCCAGTTCTGTTCCCAGTGCCTCCTAAAAATAGGGAGCTCAAACACTGGGGGGGCGGGGGAGAAATAACTAAAAATAAATAAAATATATTTTTAAAATGTCCTCAATATATGCAGAAGCATCTTGGTTCAAAGGGACATGCCCATCCAGATTTTGTAAATAGAGGCAAATCATTTACACATATCAATTATTGAGCATTAGACAACATTAGGACAAACACCTGGCATGTTGAGCACATATTCTTTAAAATTGAGGTTACTATGAAGGGGTCCAGAGCAGAATGTTAATTATCCGTAATTTATAAATAAAGACTCTCAGCTTCTGACTGCAGTTCAAAGGTTTGAGAAAAACCCATGCTTCTAATTAGCAAGCTCTCCCTTTCAAGGAATTCCCCAATAGTGCAGCAAACAGCCCAACCAAAACTGCTAATGAACATTTTAAAAAATGTATTTAAATTTGATGGATGAATGTCACTTTGGGAAGCCAAATGGGTACCTGATTCAAGTAACTCTTCACAGGTGGGTGTTTATTTCTCATCTCCAGGATCATGTTTCTGAGCCAGAAAGCTGAATTGCGTGAAGTCAAGATAGTTTGCTGTGATGTTTCACTGCCTTACATATCACACTTGAGGGAAGGTAGGTAGCTCACCTCTCCTTCCTAATGCACACAGGCTGGGCAAAACCAAAGCTTCCTGGCCTCCAGGGTGAAAACTACAGGAAAACTAAGTTCTGGGCTGAAGAAAGCCTGAGCAGATAACTGCATTTTACCTGTTTGATGGTGGTGATAACTTATGGTATTGAAATTCTTAGGAAAACTGAAGTTCATGTTCAAGAGCCAGCTCAGGAGATAGTGAATAGTGCAGACTAACACTCCAGCTAATTGGCTGTTAAAAGGCTATATAAGCATTTAAACTGAAAGGAACCTAAATCTTTGTAGCAGGCTATATAATGAAACTTTTACCCCTTTCCATACACTGTTAAGTTTTTTGTTTTTCTTAGTATTGGGAGCATCAGTCCACTGAGTACACAATGTCATCAGTTGACACACCTCCAGTCCACTTTCAAAGAAACAAGATTTGAGGATGGTTGCTTATGGGAATGTGTTATGTCCTCACCTGACTCAGGGCCCTACCCCAGAAGCTCCCAAGGTCAAACCTGAGTACAAGTGCATTGTAAGGTTATCTGGTTGCTTCTGATTACAAGATGCCATGCAGAGCCCTACACAGTGACTTGATCATTGAGAATGTATTCCAAGTTTTTTTTTTTAGTCAAATAGTTTTTTTTGTTTGTTTTTTTTTTTTACCTCAGAAGCTTCTAATTCTTATAGGAAATCATCCTTCAGTAAAGTACCTGAAATATTTCAAGATTCATATTTTTTTATCATCTGGGTGATGTTTCAAAATCATTGAATTGAAATTACTTTATTTATGCTCTTAGCATATATGAAAGTTTATGAAGAAAACAGATTACTGTATTCATTGATACTGATTTTTAAAATGGGAACATATCCCATTTTTTCCCCAGAAATACTATTTAACCCCCTAGCTGCACTAGACTGTTAAAAGTGGTGTGGACTCCATCATGCATTGGCCATAACCAGAAAGACCAAAGGGACCTGGCACACTAGTTGTTCTGTAGCAATCTTTCAGGAAGTTAAGGTTGTTACTTTGCTGTCTTATAGCCTAGCATACAAGTGAGTCTTGAGTGATCTAAATAGTGTGTGTGGGAGGGGAGAATACTAATACCGTAAGGGGTTCCACATCCCAAGCATAAATGAACTTTATAAAACTTGCTTAAATGTGACTTATGACCTAGAAGCCATACAATCCAGTCAGTACATAATGTATCAAGTAATGGCAAATTGTCATTGTGAAACAGTGTAAGTCTTACTGGGCATTTATTCAGTTTTTCCCAAAGTCTTTTAAATCAAAATCAAAATCCATAATCCCCTTAGTATTAACTATACTCCAAACAAGATCTCAGCTAGTAGTTTGCCGGTAACTTGTATGGATCAACTCAAGCTTTCATATAGATCTATGCTACACTTACCCTATTTGAAGAGCAGTTCCCCCAAAATCCCCATAATGCAATATCCCACTCCCCAGTCATTAAAAATGCAAACCAAAAAATTAAATAGCTTACCATCTAAATCCAAAAACAAGTAACATTTTTCTACAAAACAAGGAGAATGACCCCAGTCAAAAAAAAAAATCTTTATGTTCCTTTATTGGAGCAAGATTCCTGACCGATATACAGTGATGTATTTACTAAACATAGAGACCTGTGCAGAAAAATTACATACTATCCATCTAAACAGGTTTGTTACACTTTGCCTCTTGATGGAATAGTTCCATTTATAAAGTTTTATACAACAAAAGCGTTGAACCTGACCAGACTGGCCATTAATTCATCTCTTAAAATGTTTAAGTGGCATTGAAATTTAGCTACTATATTTTACACCATTAAAAGCTTATGCATTAGGTAGCTTCTCAAAATGTTATATGCACAGTGGCATTTAGCAGACCAAGCAGAGTCATCTCTCACCCAGATTCACACAGTCTCATTTGAGATAGCTTTGTAAAATAGCTGGTACTTGAGACAATAAGTAATCCTAACCTGAGTTTCTCACCAACATGGACTTCCTACTGTGAGAGCCTGTCTTTCTTGGCCACATTTTAGTGCCAGTGAAGACATGCCAGCAACTGCCCCACATGTAACTTGGCATTAGAGCACCAGGTCTGGCCATTGGTAGTGACAGGCACTATTTTCATTATATCCAGGTAAATAAGGACCCTTTTTTTAAATGCCAATTAGATTTTAAAAACCCTTAAAAAAATGAGTTGAGCAATCTGATATTCCCAATAATGTGAATACTTTCAGAAATTGATGGCAAATTGTTTTTACCCACAATGTTTCCTGCTATGGAGACATTAATACATTGACTCAAATCTCTTTACTCAATCCACATAGCCCTGAGGTCATCCTGCAAAGTGCCTATCCAAAAATTCGGAGTTAGGGTGACAAAGTTTGACGATGTGTTACACAAGTCAAACTTGGAAGTCATATCTATTCTGAGAGAAAAGCATCAAATACTTTGTGTACACATTTAGTTTTATTGTAACAAAGCAACTTGTACACTTTTAACGTTTAAAACTGAGCATCATCTTTTCCTTTCCAGTGAAACAAAAAAAATTAAAAATAAACGAACAAAATTACAATAGAGGATGTCAATTCCAAATAAGATCCTACAGGTTCTGATTCTCCCATCGAGTGGCAGGGCTCAAGTCATCATTAGGAGAGAATTTATTTTAAAAGTGTCATCTTAAACTGCAAGGATGTCCGTTAAACATCACAATTAAACATGCCAAAGGAGAAGCCATGTTGTCAAAATGCCCACTTAACCCACCCAAACATCTCAAACCCACCCTTTGCTGACCTTCTATAACCCCATTTTTTTAAGTTTTTTTTTTCTTTTTTTAAACAAGAGAAAGTAGACAGATACATGTTGGTAAATGCTAACTGTCCATATTCACATAGAGACACAGTGTAATCTCTGAGCCCAATATACAGAGAAAGGAGGAAAAAAGCTAGAATTCTATGCACTACTACACAGGGGCCTAGCACCCTCCAGCTTCCAGCAGAGCGAAGGGAGCAGAAGGTTTTTCTTTTTTCCCACAGAGCACGGTGGTGTGTTGATTCCATAAAGTTTTTTGTTGAGACAGGAAGGGAAAAAAAATGAATTTGGAACAGAAAAAGGTAGAGAGATTCTTTTCCCACTGCATTCTGCTCAAGATATTTCCCCCAAAGTAAGTTGAGAATCATGGTTTAAAGGAGAGAAAAGAGACCTCAAAAACAGGGCGACTGAGCACAAGAGGAAAAAAAAAAAAGAAAAGACTGCCAACTTGCTCCCAGGGACTGGAGAAAATTAAAAAGGGAAGGTTGGAATCCATCAGTGTTCATTAGTCATCTTCTCCTTCATCCTCCTGTAAGAAAAAAGTGGGCGGTTAAATCTTCAGGGTTAATCCTAAGGTTACTCACTAGTTTTCATATGCTCTATAGACCATGATGGATCCCATAGAACAGAAGGAAAACATACCATATGGGACAGCTGACTTCTGAACCTGTACATATCCTCCATCGAAATCTACACTAAAAAGGCTCAGTGACACTGTTTCAGAAAAATCAGTAACTTTTCAGCACTAACCAAATCACTGGACATACTCTGTACCAAACAATTCAAACCAAAATGAAAACCAACCTATCCCAACCTGACTACTCAAGACTCCTATAGTTTGTAGGTTTTTGTTATTTGGAAGAGTTCTTGGAATTTAACCAGCTACCCTGTTGATCAGTTTCATTAAGTACTGGTTAGAGAAAAACAGGCTTGAGAAACCATAAAAACCCCAAAAGGAGAACTAGTCAAATTGTGAATGCAATGAGATTATCAAAATTTTATTGACTCTTAAGACAGCAAATGGCTCATTAGCCAACACACAAACAGTTTCAGGTCAGTTCCATTACACAATAAAGTAACATGGCGAATTCTTTAAGAATCAGTTCAGCTCTTAATGGGCATAGAGATTCTAGTCTTTTAAGATTTAGCCAATTTTCCTTTTACCTCGCCTTCCTCTCCCTCATCATCATCTTCATCTTCTTCCCCTTCATCCTCATCCCCTTCTTCATCAATATCTTCCAATCCTTCTTCTTCTTCATCATCATCATCATCTTCTTCTCCTTCCCCTTCTTCATCATCCATATCAGGAACCTTAAAAAAAAGTTACCCTGAGCATTCATTTTTAACCAAACGAGAAAAGTATATTAAATACAAGCGCATTCACCACTCACCAAATAGTACTGTAATGGATTTGGCCAAATATCATCTTTGATGACCTCTCCTAACTCATCTGCACCTGCATCAGAATGGTCAGTAAACCAGGTAAAGAAGCTTTCTGGTTCTTCATGCTGCCTCTTCCGGCTGGCTTTATTCTGTGTTTGACTTGAACGTTTCGTCAAGTCCTAAATGAAGATGGAAAGAACTTTTGATATAGGCTCTCAGCAACATTAAATTCCCTGTTATTTAAAAAAATTAATTTTCCCTAAATGCAGAAGACAAAATAAGTCTATTTTCTACACTATTATTTACAGAGGCAAGTTCTAAAATCCTAAGTCCAGAGATTGTGTTCTCTAAATTTTATGACAAACTTTTCCCTGAAGTCATAATTGAATTTTTCATAAAATTAGTTCCACATTAAATAACACAGTATGATAATTATAAATATATCTTAACTTAAATGCAGGCATAAATGTGTTTTGGGAAAAGGTGAAACCATTTGAAAAGCTCAATAATCAATAAAGAAACTCCAAAGTTCCTAAACAAACCAGCATAATTTTCATGAGCCCTAAGCTATTGAATTTGGCTTTTTCACATTGGCAGTTTTTATATTTCCAGCTTTTGTATTTAGCATATTACCAAAGCACCAAGAATTGGTAAGTTCAACTAAGCCAAAATACACAAAATATTATTGCCCAATAATTCCCTAAAGCATACCTTTCCAGATTTCCATTTGATTTCAGTTGACTTTGAGGATGGATCACCACTCTCATTCAGATGAAATTCTTTGGAGAGAACTTTATTTTCGAAGTAAGGATTTTCATCAAAATACTAGAATAAATTATTAGAGGGTCAGAAACCAATAAAAACAGCTCTTTTAACCACACCTCAGTTTAATTTCCATAGTGGCAAACAATATGAATTACTGATACTTACAAAATCTATTCTGTAACCTGATTTAATATCTTCAAATTCTGTCACTTCAACTCTGGTCAAATAATGCAGCGCCTCTTCATCCTCCTCCCCAAGCAGTGCAGACACTAGGCCAATAAATTGCAAGTCAAGTGGATATTTAAACAAGCAAACATTAGTAACAATCAGATTTGGTGAGCATCTTTTGGTTTCATAAATCTATTAACTGAAAAAAATCAAATGGCTCTTAACTGCTTAAGAGGGTCAAAACTATCACCACCTTTTTCTCAAGTAATTGAATAGCTCCAAGTGAGAATACTGTCTCTTCTAAATAGAAAGAAGGCATTTCCTTCTTTTCCTCTCTTTTCAGGGTTTCATCCTCTATGTGCAACCCAGTATGAGGTCCCTTCATCATTAACATGTTAACATTTTCCTTTACTAATGCCCTGCCACCCGCTGGGGGGGGGGGGGAATGACACACATACCTTGTGGATGGTTGACAAATGTTGTTACCCAAAAATTTGGGATTTTGGCGATCAATTCTGACCTCTTCTGAAAGAATGGTTGGCGGAGTTTATTATATTTCTGTTCTACTTTCAAAATCTCCTCACTGGCCTGTTCATTAAGTCTGGAGCAAATGAAAAAGCATGTTGACAATGGGATTTGACATCTACAAAAATTGGTGAGACTAAAGAATGAACATTCTTATTAGCTCTATAACAGTACCTATTTTTAATAATCAAACCATCTAGTTTTTTGTAGATGTAGACTCAAAACGCCAAAAATAGGACAGCAATAAGAAGCTCCTCCTGCCTTACCATAAGCCCTCAGCTCAACCTGAGCATTCTGGCAACATTGTATATTTATTCCACCTACCCTACTAGCAAGCCAACTTCAATTGTTTCCCTCAGGCAGAATTTTTTTTTTTTAAGCTGCTAATCAAGTAACAAAGTTATAAGGCAACACTGATGCCATATCCTCAACTATCAGAAAAGTCCACACATTGCAATTCAGGCAATTTGTAGCTTTTGGGGAAAAAAAGTCTTTGCAAGGTCAATGTACTTTTACCAAATATTTTGGTGACTATACAAATATCTGACAGAAGCATAACATACTTTCATAGTATTTCTACCCAAGTTATAATTGTCTCCCTGCTTACGGGATACAAATTTAGTTGATCGTATCTTTAATGATTACCAGGCCAAAAACATCATAGGAAACATCTTCCAAAAGAAATTAGTAAAAACTTTACCTGTCTATTTCATTTTGTACTTCGTCAATATGTTCAATTGCTTCCTGCTGTTCTTTTTCTGCAAGAAAGAGTTGCATAAGACTCAATACTATTTAGGAAATGAATTTGACTATTAAGGAAAAAAAGCAATTACAAATATTTAACTACCTTTCCCATTGTTAAAAAAAACTATGGTATGTGAATTATATCTCCATAAAGCTATTTGAAGAAAAAAAAGGGAATTGTCTACTATAAGGCATGATTTCCACGTGTTCATTAAGTTGACAAATTTTCATTAAAGGGCCATTAGCAAATCAAAGGCTACTTCAAAAACATTTTTGACTGCAGCTCTTTGTAAGAATCCCATTATTGGGAGGAAAAAAAAAAAGACCGATTACTAAAGTTTTATTATTAAAGACGAAGGAAAACCTCATTCAGAAATTTTTACTGTTTATTATTTACCAAATTAAATACTTGTTTAAGAATATCAGCTGCTGACTAGAATAAGGAAACTAATCCCTTCCTAATGGTAGACCCACTTTTTCTAGAAAGTGGAAGATTCGTATGCATATCTATTGCAATTAAAATATCAGACACACCTACAAAGACGGGGAAGCCATGCGGAACTTCGCCTCCTAAACACTTGACTTTACATTCTTGGAATATGGTGAACTCCAGGATTTGAACATGACCTTTCTCACCTTCCCCCCAACCCAATTTCGGTAAGGCTACCGGCTTCAGATGCGGCACCACACGGTTTCGGAGCACACAGAAAGCTACTACGAAGTCAGAAAACTATGAGGCACAGACAGGGAGAGGAGGAAAAGGGGGTGTGCTATAGAAAAGGTGTCCTTTTTGTCCTGTAAGGACTGCAATTTTACAAGCTAAGTGGGCGTGAAGGGGCTTGATCCAGCAGTATATTTCCGGTAACTATGAGGGGATTTGCAGACCCCCTGCCGAGAAAGCCTTCACCGAAAAGGTTAGGATGTCTTCCAATAGTCATTTTAAAGACCGTCCGATACTCTGGCCGCTCGTGCCAGGTATCACAGCTCGCTGCTGCGAAGGGGTGGCCACCCCACGTGGGGAGCGTGTCCAGGGCCGGCCGGAGCATCCTCCTAGCCGGACCAGGCCCAGTGCACGGCCGGCCGCGTGGTTCTCCGCATCCGCACCCCGCCCAGCCTCGCGGCTGAAGGCCGCGCCGAAGCCAGCCTCCGGCTGGGGGTGCTGGGGGCGCCGCCCGCGGGGCGGGCAGAAAGGGGGAGCCGGGCGGGAGGCCTGGGCGCGGGGCCGCGTCCGGCCGCACCATGTGGCGGCGGCGGCTGATGGGAGCGAGGCATCATGGCGGAGCACAATAAAGA
>PVKH010028805.1:0-12772 GCA_004027955.1 Chaetophractus vellerosus | reverse complement strand
ACTCCTGCTATGTCAGCCTAGCACTCTGGAGGCATCTGAACGCTGGCAATCTTGAAATCAAAGTGCAGTTCCCTCTAAGACCTGTTTTGTCATCCATGCACAACTTTGAGACAGTGTATGGAAGATAGCTTTCACAGCACCGTTTAAGCAGCAGTGTCCCTAATCAGCAGAACAGCAGACGCACATATACTTTCAGGATATTGTCACTCCACTGAGCTTTCCTGTAGTTTAATATGTAATCTATATTCTGAGTCTCAGACTTTTTTTTTCTATAAACATGAGGTTAATCCCATTGCTCTCTGCAGATGTATTATAACAGGCAGCATGAATTATATTTTTAATCCTGTGACCCAGTAGTATTAATTAGCATTACATTTTAATTCACACATCAAAAAAATACCTGTACTGTGAAAAGCTTTTTTGGCTGGGGTGCAAACGAAGTCTATCCTTCATAAACTAAAATTAAAGCTAGTTTAACACTGCAAGAATTTTTTTTCCTGATAACACTATATATGTGTTGCTATTCATACAGTTTATTACTGTTGCATTTCTGGAGACCCTTTATGTTAGGGATTTATATTGTTCAGCAACAAACTGGGTGTCAGAAACCCTGGCATTTATCACCACTCTGCTATTAGATAACAATGTGACCTTGGGGAAATCAATTAACTTTAAAGAGTCATACCTACAACTCTAAAATATGTTGATTCTTAGTGATACTAAGTTTTTCAGGTTCCAATGTGCTTTCTCATTCCAGAACCTTCACCCAGGCTTCTGTCTCCACTTGGCAAAACCTCCACCCACCCCTTAGCCATCTGAATGACTTCTATTGCTCATTTGAACCTCCATTCTCTGAAGCCTTTTCTCGATCATCCAGGAATTGCTTGTTTGACAGCCTGGACTCTCCTTAAGAGCAGGTACTGCAGATATTCACTTTTGCATCCCTGGTGCTTAGCCTAATGCTTATAACAGAGTAGACACTTGCAAGTATTACAAATAAATGTTCTGCTTTAAGTAATCATGGGGCAGTGGGCCTGGCACCGAGGAAAATGAAAAGAACACTGAGCTTGGATTCTCCATCACAGCTTCTCCTTCTCTTGTCTTGTAATGGAAAATATAATGATGGCCAATATTTTCCAAATCCCTGATCAAATGTAAAAAGAAAGCTAAATTCATAAGGCTGACAGATTAAGATGAGGGTTTTTACGCTTTAGTTAGCAAAATGACCCAAAGCCTTCAGTATTAAAGGAATGGCACTTTAGTGGAGAAATGACAGATAGGAGGTTGTTATTAGGTGTTAGGAACTTGCCAGAAACATCTCACAATTGAGCATACATTTGGCTGGCTCAGTGCAGAGTGGCTTCCAACCCAGACACAGGTGACCACTCTCTGTATCCTAGGAGCTCTTCAGGGAGAAACCTGCACAAGGTATTATTTGACAAAAATATGATATGCTGAATTACTAGATGCCATCTTTATGTCTATAACAAGAGATAAATATGCAAAGAAAAATAATCTGCTTTACCTAAATAACACCTGCCTTCATTTTATTTATTTTTTATTGGTATGATCTCACTTAATGAGCTGTAACACAAATAAATCATACAATGGGTAATGAAAATAATTTTAGAAATATCTCATTTTATATGATAATTTTCAGTTAGGTATGTGGAAAATTTTAAATTATTAACAATGGTCTCAACTTACTTGATGTTTATAAGACATGTTAAAAGACAAAAGCAATATGTTGAGAGGACAACCAGCAAGATGGTGGCAGAGTAAAGAGCTCCTAGAATCAACTCCTGCTACGGGGCAATTGATGATCTCCCAGAGCTATCAAGAGCACTTGTTTGGGGTCTCTAGGAGACCAGAAGTGCATCCTGCGACCTCCTTGAAAGAATGGAAGGAGGAGGCTGCCCATCTGCAGAGAAGATTTGTAAGTAGAGCACTCCACACCACCACAAAGGCAGGTGCCATCCTCCACCACTGGCAGCATAAGCTGCCTCCGGAGCTGTTCTGCGGCTGGAATTGGAAGCTCCACTTTCCAAAACAGGGGAGGAAGAGACAGTTGGGAACCAACTTCAGCTATTGATTAGTAAATTCGGCAGGTGAAAGTATAATCCTAAGAACAGCTTAAGTTTGAACTTGTCCGAGTCAGAAAGAGGCTGGTAGCCACAATCTTAACTGACCTGAGGGGAAGCAGGGCTGTCTGAAAATCACAGTGCTTGTAGGAACCGGTTTCTTTCACCCAGATTGACCTACAGCCCTAGCCTAGGCTTCAGCCCCACCTCTAGCAGGGAGGAAGCTGCTGGGACCTGCACCAGCCTCTCTGGGTAACTACAGGCACATCTGACTGGAACAGACTGAATAATCGGAAGTCTACCAGGGCAACTGTGGTCATCTTGGACCTGCATAGATTGCTGCCCACACCTGCAGCTCCATCCCCGCCCCAGGCAAGGGAGAAAAGGGGCATGAAGCTTCATCCATCTCTCTGGGCAACTACCGTCTAGGCCTGCATGAGTTCGATTTTTCTACACAGCTGTCACTACCCCTGGCAAAGGAGAAAGTTGGGAGAAGCTTTATTAGTCCTTGGGGCAATGAGGGCAGCTTGAGCCTCCACAGCTTATAGCACCAACTACATCCATGGCTCCTACTACACAGCCAGCAAGGGAAAAAGGGCAGGAAGCCCTAAACTAAAAAAAAAAAACAAAAAAACAACTGCACCCAGAATAAATATCTAGTAAGCCAGAGATGCCAAGACACCAAAAAAAATTACAATTCACACCAAGAAACAGGAAGGTGTGGCCCAGTTAAAGGAACAAGATAAGCCTCCATATGACATAAAGAAGTTGAGACAAGTAATCATAGATGTTCAAACAAATCTCCTTAATAAATTCAATGAAATGGCTAAAGAAATTAAGGATATTAAGAAGACATTTAGGGGGCCGGCTGTAGCCCAATTGGTAGGGCACCGGTCTACCACATAGGAGGCCCCGGGGTTGGTTCCCAGGGCCTCCTCGAACAGGCAAATCGCCTTGAGAAGGCAAGCCGCTGTGGGCAGGGCAAAGCCCCCCCCGCGAGCAGAGCAAGGCCCTGTGAGCAGGGGAAGCCCCCGCGAGGAGGCAGGCTTCCGCGGGTAAGCTGACTTGGTGGGTCGCCGCAGCAGGGGGAGACAAGCAGACACAGAAGAACACAAAAATGAACCCAGCAAGAACAAGCAGAAAGGGGGGGATATACAATTTAAAAAAAGACATTTAATGAGCACTGTGGTAGTTTGATATAGTTACGAATTCTAAAAATAGATATGGATTATGTTTGTAAACTGGTCTGTTCCTCTGGGTGTGATTAAATTATGATTAGGGCTTTGATTGGGCTTTGTCAGTAGGGTGTTGAGTCCCACCCCTTGGTGGGTGGGGTCTTAAAGATAAAAGACATGGCAAAGGACAGAGTTGGAGTTTTGATGTTCGAGTTCTAATGCAGATATTCAATGCTGGAGCCCAGGGAAGTAAGCACATGGAGGGACTTGGTTGTAAGGAAGGAAATAAAAGCAAGCCTGGGAAAAGAGATGAGCCATTCATTTGACAGTTCACAGTTGTCCTTGTGGAGAGAGGCAAAGACAAGAGAGCCTTATAGTCTACAGCTGATCTTGTGGAGGAAACAGAGGAGCTGAGCCCAGAGAGAAACGCAGCCCCAGGAAGAGAGGAACCCAAGAAGCCTGAATCCTGGCAAATGTTGGCAGCTGTCTTGCTCCAACATGTGGCAACAGACTTTGGTAAGGGATGAAACTTAGGCTTTATGGCCTGGTAACTATAAGCTTCTACCTCAAATAAATACTCTTTATAAATGCCAACAGATTTCTGGTATTTTGCATCCCTTTGGCTGACTATACAAGCACAAAGAAGAATTTGAAAGCATACATAGAAAAATAGCAGATCTTATGGGAATGAAAGGTGTAATAAATGAAATTTAAAAATACACTGGAGTCATATAATAGCATATTTGAGGAGGCAGAAGAAGGGATAAGTGAGCTTGAAGAAATGGCCTCTGAAAGTGAACATACAAAAGAACTGATGAAGAAAAGTTGGAAAAACTTGAGCAAGGTCTCAGGGAATTAAATGACAGCAAGAGATGTGCAAACATACATGTCATGGGTGTCCCAGAAGGAGAAGAGAAGGGAAAAGTGGCAAAAGGAATATTTGAAGAAATAATGGTAGAAAATTTCCCAACTTATTCAAGGACATAGATATCCATGTCCAAGAAGCACAACACACTCCCATCCAAAAATTTCTGAATAGACCAATTCCAAGACACATACTAATCAGAATGTTAAATGCCAGAGACAGAGAAAATTCTGAGAGCAGCCAAAGAAAAGCAATGCATAACATATGAGATACCCAATAAGATCAAGTGCTGATTTTTCACCAGAAACCATGGAGACAAGAAGACAGTGGTATGATATATTTAAGATACTGCAAAAGAAAAACTTCCAGTCAAGAATCTTATATCCGGCAAGATTGTCTTTCAAAAATGAGGGCGAGTTTAGAATATTCACAGATAAACAAAAACAGAGAGTTTGTAACCAAGAGACCTGCTTTGCAGAAAATACTAAAGGGTATGCTACAGCCTGAAAAGAAGACAAGAGAGAGAGGTCTGGAAGGGTGTCTAGAAATGAAAGTAATTAAAAGTGTCAAAAGAGTGGTGAAAATAAAATATGACAGATAAAACCCAAATATTCAGGAATAAACTTAACCAACGATGTAAGGCAGTTGTATTCAGAAAACTACAACTCATTGTTAAAAGAAATTTTTAAAAAGACCTAAACAATTGGGAGAACATTCCATGCTCACGGATTGGAAGACTAAATATCATTAAGATGTCAATTCTACTCAAATTGATGTACAGATTCAATGCAATCCCGATAAAAATTCCACCAGCATTTTTTAAATAAATGGAAAACATGATTATCCAATTTATTTGGAAGGGTAAGGGGTCCTGAATAGCCAGAAACATCTTGAAAAGGAAAAGCGAAGTTGGAGGACTCTCATTTCCAAACTTTAATTTGTATTAAATGGCTACAGTGGCAAAAAGAGAATGGTACTGGCATAAAGACAGACACATAGACCAATGGAACTGAATTGATGGTTAAAAAGTAGACCTTCACATTTATGGTCACATGATTTTTGACTATCCTGCCAAACTCACCCAGCTCAGGCAGAACAGTCTATTCAACTGGTGGTGCTTGTGGAAAATTGGATATTCATAGCAAAAGAAGGAAAGAGGATCTCTATCTAACACCTTCTCCTTATACAAAAATTAACTCAAAATGAATCAAAAAACTAAACATAAAAGCAAGAACCATAAAGCTTCTAGAAGAAAATGTGGGAAAATATCTTCAAGACGTGGTGGCAGGTGGTGGATTCTTAAAGGAGATAAGAGGAGGACTGAGATAGACTACTGGTATTTAATGTATGTAGAAGTTTTAATTAGCTTTACTGTAAAAGTGTGAAAATGTAGAGTTGATGATAGCACATTATAGTGAGTAACAGTTGGTTTATAAATGGGCATGTGGCTGAAAATGGTAGTCTAGGGATGTAAATGCCAATTGACAGAAATCTAGGGAATAATCTAGGGACTGAATAGCACAGTAAACCCAGAGGTGGATGAGAATAGTGGTTGGTGGTACAGATGCAAGAGTGTCCTTTGTGAGCTAGAGCAGATGTAAATCACTATTGCAGGGTAGTGGGAATGTGGAGAAGCATGGAAAAAATACGATTGGAGTGACCTATGGACAGTGGTTAACAGTAATAATGTAATATTCTTGCATCTATGCCAAAGAGGTACTGTGTTGATAATGGGGAAATATGGAAAATGTATGCCAAATGTATGCTGTGGACCTGGTAAGAATCAGATAATGTTATCTCATATTCTGTAACAAATGTTCCACCATGATGTGGTGTGTTGATAGAGGGGTGTTGTATGGGAATTCTGCACATGTGCATGATTGTTTTGTAAGTTTACAACTTCTGACATAAAAATATATTTAAAAAATAATAATAGGGTGGGGGGAAAAACACCAAATGTAAGATAAGGACTATAATTAGTAATAAGATTTTGACAATATTCTTTCATAATTTATAACAAATACCTCACAACAATGCAAGGTATTGGTGGAGGGTTGATGTATGGGGCCCCTATATGACGTTATGAATGTTTGCTTTGTAAGTTCACAACTTTTACTGTACATTTATTGTTTATATATGTTCATGTATAAATGATATATAAATAATAATAATAATAATAGGATGGGTTGGGGGAAAATACTTTGGTTAGTAGTAATATTTTGAGGATGCTATTTACTCATTAGTTAAAAATGTTTCACAACAATGCAAAGTATTGATGGTAGGGTGAGGTATGAGAGCCCTGTATGATGTTTTGTATGTTTGTTTTGTAAGTTCACAACTATTGATATACACTTATTGTTTATGTACATTCATGCATGAGTGATATACTTCAATAATTTTTTTAAAAAGTAATATGTTGAGTAGCTGTTTCTTATTAAGAGTTATGACTCTTTTGCATAAAAAGAGCTTTATCACATAAGCTTAATAATAACTGTGTATGTACAGCAATGGAAACACTGATAAAATGAGAAAAATGTGTAACATGCAAAAAAGTGATTATCAATATTGATGAATCCAACCCAGATGATGCTATGTATGTTAATAGCATTATAAATTCTGATTGTTATATTCATATACATATTAATATTGTCATTAGGAATCCAAACTGACAGCTCCCAGGAGAGGAGAAAATTATACATACTAACAATATCTAATAGAAAAAGATATTATCATGTTGATATAAGGACAGTATCTATTTATATCTACTTTTGCATTTTAGCATTAATGTATTGCTCAACTTTTTGGCACTCAGAATTCCAATTAACTGATATTAATAATTTAATATTGAAATAATCAACATAGTTCACTAATCAACCTGAGAACATAAACCTTAGATTGAGGAGCACATTAAAAGAAAAGAAAATAATGACATTTTAATATAAGAAGCATAAAAATTGGTATTATACAGAAAACTTCATTGACAACTTGTACTGCTAAGAAAAAAGAAAACCTAAGAAGTTTTTCTTCCAGTCTTAACAAGGTATCTGGGTAGCTAGATAACAAGCGAGTTAAACCATAATCTCAATGGTTCCCTGTTATCCTCTCTGGATTGGAGTTAGAGAAGAATTTTATTTCCTTCTTCTCATATTTTGAGAGGCCATCTTCTACAATGAATATGTATTGTCTTATCACATGGAAAAATATATTTGAATTGCTTTTAGAGATCTTGAGAAGCGTGTGCTTTTCAATTGATTTTTATTGTGCCTGAGCAGATGAGGAAATGGTTTTTCTTCAACCACTTCTGGAATTTGATAACCTCATTTCCTAAACAAAGTTGCCCGAAGATACCATAGCTGGAGTCAACGCTCTTCTTTCTAAATTATATTTTAATTACAATTATTTTTATATGCACTAATCTAGACACAGTTGATCCTTATGAGTCATTTAGCTTCTCAGTATCTTATAGTAAAACACCAAATAAAAACTTGGACTTAAAAATCATTGTCATTGCTGTTTTTCCAAGCAGGCATGCATTCGCCTAGCCATGCCAGTAGCAGTCTTGTAGTTGACCACAAGGAGGGGCAGTAAAAATGAGGAAGCCAATCATTTTCCCAGGGCCTGGGCTGGACCACAGAGGAGCACTATTTAGGTGGACCAGCAGAGGAGTAGGTGTGATAGGCCATGCTTTTGTAGCTCCAGGGTTTCAGAGGATAACTGCAAATCGTAACTCAGGAGCAAAGTCAAATATCATACCCAAAGAGCAAAATAAAGGAAGTCACTGAATTAAGATAAGGCCAACAAGTTTTGAGTAAGATATCAGGAAAAAAATCTAGAATCAAAGGTCAAGGAGAAGAATCCAGTATATCAGCTGTGAAACAGGTGAAGCACTGGAAACTCCTTCATGCTAACCTTGTTACCTTGAGGAAACACTCCAGATCTAGAGCTGCAAAATCAGGCAGAAGATAGATGGCTCAGCACAAATCTACCTCCATCTCTGGGGTGATCCAAATCACTTTCGATATTTGTTGTTGGTATATGAAAGGCCTCAATTTACTATGTAGACTTTCTGATGAGTCCTTCAAATATCACTTTAAGTGATGCATTTATTTTTATGCAATTCCAACACATATATAACATGCAACCTTATGATGGAATGTTAGATATCCTCCAGCATTTAGAGATAAGTATGAGCATAAGAAATGAGACATTGTACTGCCTTTGTTTGCTGTGATTTCATTTGTTTGAGGGACAAAATAGATATGATTAATGCCTGTGTCACACCAACACAGAGTATATCCCCCAGGGTGCCAATTTTGGTGAATCTATCCAAAGCTTCACCATAAAAAAAAATAGCAATGAAAACTATTTTTGTGTTATTTATTACATTTAATATAATCACAAACGAAATGAAATGCTTCAGCCTTTCTCAATTGGGATGTTTTTAAGTTGCCTTTTACTCAATTAAGAGGTTGAGGCTGGAGAGGGATCAATCGCAGATATTCTTCTCTCAGAAGGGTTTTGTTTTCCTCCCTTTGTCCTTTCATAAATGACCTCTGATTCTATTTTATAAAGCACTTGAAAAGGAAGCAACTATATGAGCTGAAAGCGAATAATTGTATTATTCTTTAAATGAGCCCATTGAAATGGTAAGGAAGAGACATTATAAATCATTTTTACTGGGATATATATTGAGTTTTTATAGGCCTGCATTTGTGAAATGCTGCACCATATTGCAGTTTTCAGGATCCCACTGAGGGCCACCACAGTAATAGTAATCACAATAATTATAGACACAGATAACAACTCTCTTCCAATCAGTCAGCTGTCTCCAAGCAACCGGGTTTCACAAGGCTAACAATTGCCACCTCACATATTCACGTAAAAGTAAAACTCAGATTTTAGTCATTACAGAGCCAATGCCACAAGCCATCCAACCTCTAATGGATTTTTCATTTGTTTCCAATGTCTGGAGTCTAACCTAGCTCTTCCAATCCATATTGATGACAATTTGTTTCCTTTACAGCAAATGCCTAATGATTAATTCAAATATAATTTTTACTCCAAGTCAGGTGTGGGACTTATTAAATTCATGACAAATTATTCATCCAAAAGCACCATTTCTGTTGGGAGTAAGAATGTATATACCATATGCCATAGTATCAATACCATTGACACAAGTCAACATGCCCTATAGTTTTAAGCCATGGGGACCCACTGTTTAGGCCACGTCTCTGTATTCTCTGTATAACTCCTTCAGGACTTTGCCGAATTCACAGGACAGCTAACCAAAAGTTTTACAAGGATGCCATTTTAGACAGTCTGTGAGAAAGTTTTTAGCATATTGCTGACCAAGTACCTTTCCTTCTTTAAAATCAGAGATCACTATAATTAACCTAAGAAACTATAAGTATATACTTTAATGTCAGCTAACCTTGTTTTTGTATAATGCTTGATTTATTTTTCTAGCTCTTTTACATACAGAATTTCGTTTGGTTCTTAACTGACCCTGTAAATTAAGCAAGGCAAGATCTTTCTTCTGAATTTTCAGGTGGGGAAAAAAAGTAAATGCCAAAAGTTTATAGGATTTTCCCAAGGTCAGCAGGGCAGAGCTAAGGACGAGCGCCTATGTGGGCTGCTCCTGGTTTCAGAAATATCACATTGATTTATTTGCTGCAGTTGGGCGGCAGGGGGAAGTGCAGTCTAAGGTCTCTGAATTCACCAGGCAGTATTCCTTTTTTCCATTCAGTTCTCAGCACAATTTCACTTGGTCCCAGAAGCTCTGCACGGGATTGGAAGACTCATGTTTTCTCCACAGCTCTGACTATAAGAGCCCTCCCTTTTGGCTACATGAAGTCTACCCAGTATTGTATTAGGTAGGGCTAGGAAATCTTTCTTTGTGTGTTTAATTTTCACAAGTCTCCAAGGACCTTTCTTTATATTACATGGCTCATGCACTGGGCACTATGTCTCCCCTATTGTGCTGCACAGTTCCTGATCTATTTAAGTAATAGCGACATTTGTTCGAAAGTAAAGCACTTCCTCTGACCGTCCTCTCTGTCAATACAACATGTGTATGCACAAGGGAAGCCAAATTGGGATTTATGCCCTGTTCTACTATCCCTTTTTACTGTGGAAACATCTCAAATACAATAGCTGCAGTCAGATGCAGGCATGTGTCACGGTGGTCTACATAATTAAATCTATCTGGACTGGGCCCAGTGGAAATGTGCTTTCGGACAACTTGACATTAGTAAATCTACAGCATGTCCCCACATAAACACAACTGTAAGGAGAGCCTAGTTTATCTGAATTACTTTGCCTTTTCTGAACCCTTTACTCTGCTTAACCAGGTATTCACTGGCAGCCAGTGCTTTTGGATCTCCCATAATCTACATGGCAGATGGAAGAATTTCAAAGGAATTTCTGGGAATCTGCTGACATAACTAAGTCTCACTGAAGTGTTAATGATTTCTCAAGTGGAATATTACAGTTTTGAAGGAGGTCATGGAGCTTAATCCCAAAATATGACTCTGGTGATAGAATTTTTGGTAACCTGCCATATAGATGTCAGATATGTTGGGACACACTTGGACTTTTATCCTTCAAACAACATCATGGAGGTAGTGCCTTAATACTGCTAGGATGAGAACAATAGTAAAACCATATTATTATAGAACTAAACATTTGTACAGCATGGGAGAGAAGCACATCTATTTTAACTGAGTATTGAATCAGAAGATGATAGAGAAGCTATTATTTCTCATGGTTAAACTTTCTTCAGAGTTTAAATCTTTCCAATCTTCTTTTCCTGATATGGATATTTCAGGCTTCAAAATTTTGGCACAACCAACCACACTCTGTTTTCCCATTCCTCCTTTATTTCTCCCATCCATAGTGATGATCAGTAGTTAGGGCAAGTATCCTTTGAAAGGAGGCAACTATGGCAGTCAACTGCTTCCAACACATCATGCTAACTACCAAGCTTATAACATCTATACACAGCGGGTCTCCAGGTATACATGCTAACGTCTTGTAGAAGCAGACTAAGCTTTCCTTTCAAATGAAGAAGGTTACACGACTTCATCTCAGTTGTTGATTATTACTTCAATTTCATTACATCATACTTATTCTGGGGCAGTGAATACAGCAATTAAACACTTATTCAATAACAATTTGAGGTACTCATGTATTGAGTCTGTTAGCTATAAAGTATGTACACAGTGTGTACCCAGCCTTCTAATAGTGTTCACAACAAGTATCCATAATAAAATATGACAAGTGAGTTATGCATTCCATTTCTGTAAATCATGGATAAGATGAACTTAACACAGAAGACTATTTTTAATTTCACCAATTAGGAGAAAGTAAATGAGGAAAATAGGCAGAGGGAATAGGATAATGAAAAGCTTGGGAATGTCGAAGTGTACAATGGCCTCCAAACCTGCAATCTATTAAAATTACCAAGGAAGATTTTTAAGAATTATATTTTTGGGCCTGACTCTAAAAATAGTGAATCAAGAGTTTAGAGAGATTGGGCCCAGAAATCCATATTTAATCGAAATTTTACTGCTACCCCAACCAGCTTTTGGGAGCCAATGATCTAGTTTGTTAGGTGCTTTCATGCTTACAAAATTATTTATTGACCATGTGTGTCATTTGTGGTTTTAGGTGCTCAGGCATGCTTTTATACAAAGTAGATATAGATCCCTCTTATTGTGTAGCTTATATCCTACTCGTGTGAGATAGATAATGATTCTGAGCTTAATAAAAGGATTCACTAAATTTTCCTGTTCTACAATCCTATCAAGCCTCCATTTCCCATAGGAAGAAAACTAGGGCTCGTATAGTTTAAATAATTAATCCAAAAGATTACTAGCAGAAGGACCTGGAATTCTAGCCTCTATGCGAGGCCAGCTACAAAATTTGCAGGGCCCAGTGCAAAATGAAAATGTGGGGCTACTTATTAAAAAGTAAGAAAAAATGCTAATGGTACAAAAATATAACGCTTTTTCTTCTCTTCTTTCGTCTCTCAATTTGTCATGGTGTTTTTTATATACTGTTTAATGTCAAAGAATTAAAAATTTGGTTTAAAATTGTTAGCATGAATTTTACCATTCATCATATATTGCGCATTATCAGTTTAAAATGCAACAATAAGAGCATTTAACTCATATGTGGAGTCACCAAAATGGCACAATATTTATTTCATATTTTGTGCATGTGTATCAATTTCATTCTTACCAGAACAGTTACAATGCTGCACAAAACCAATTCAACTGTTCTGTTTTGCTTCTTGATGTGGGCATATTCTACCAACACTCTCTACCTGATGCTTACTGATGAGTAAGTAAGGACTGAAAGAAGAGACTCTAAGTGGCTCTATCTTTCCTTCTATGCCATTTTCAGCATAAGTAGTTGCCTACTACAGGGAAGAAACATGAGTAAGTTTTAGCCCACAAGGCCTGCATAAGACTTCGGATCTACAAAACTGTAATAGAATAAACAGGCTACTGGGTCTGTTGTAATTTCTTACAGCAGCAATAGAAAACTAATGCACTATTACTTTTTTTTCCAGTTTTAAAGATGAGGGATCCCAAGCACAGCTAAGCACCTTGACTGAGACCATGCAGCTAATAATCGGCAGAGTCAGG
>PVKH010028804.1:0-12770 GCA_004027955.1 Chaetophractus vellerosus | reverse complement strand
TTAAAAAAAAAAATGTTAGAGAAGATGAATAAATATCTTAACTAGAAGGATATGTTATTGAAAATCTTTTAATGCAAACTTTTATTGATGTCCACTGAGCCATTCGGAACTAAATCAAACACTTTTAGGAGAGAGGCTGGTTCAAATTCTGATTCCAAATTTCTGTAATTCTATGTTTTTTGTTTTCAGATTATCCAAATGTAGATAAAACCTTTCTATTTTTACTATCTTTATTCATTACATACCATAAAATTCACCCATTTTAAATATAAAACTCAGTAATTTTAGTAAATCCAGAGAGTTGTGCAACTATTATCACAATCTCACTTCAGAACATTTCCATCATCCCAAAAGAGCTCCCTAGTACCTGTGTGTAAATTAATCTCCACTTCAGCTCTAGCCCTAAGCAACCACTGATTTCTGCTTTCTGTCTCTATAAACTTGCCTTCTCAAGACATTTCATATAAAATCATAAATATTCAAAAAATCATACATCTGATTTTACATCTGGCTCCTTTCATTTAGTTTTTTTGTTTATTTTAGCAGTTTTTAATGGAAGTTGTATGAAGACTATTTTATTACTGCATCTTCTCAATTGTTTACTTACATTTGCCCTTTTCCTTTCCTACTTGGCAATATTTGGCTTTTTGTCTGGGGATCTTTATCTAGTTTTAGCTTCGTGATAACCACCTTGTTGGGGTAAATGCCCCATGGACAGTTGTGCCATTAGCCTTCGCCCGCTGCACCAGTTCAATATAGATAACATATTTCTACCTTTAAACCTGGGCTACCTTGTCAATTTGCTAACTTTTGTAGTGTCCCTGTACAACTTGAAATTCACATTGTTTCAGATGAGCATGGATTGAACATTGTATTTCTGTCTTAGCTCCATGGAAAGAGGGCAAGACAATCTACCTGTGAATATGGGAAGGGGCATTGAACTGCCTTTTACAGTTCTTACTCTGGCCAGAAGTCAGAAAGGGAGTGAAACTTCATATTGGCTGCTGCCCCTTCAGTAATGGTAGCAAAAGAGACACTTAGCATGGTTTTGGGGGTTCATCCATGTTTTAGCATGTATCAAGAAAACAGTCCTTTCAATTTCTGAATAATATTCCATATGTATATCCCACATTTTGTTTACCCATTCAACAATTGATGGGACCTTTGGTTTGTTTCAAATTAGGGGCAGTTATAAATAATGCTGCTATTAACATTCATATTATGTGGGCAGGTTTTCATTTCTCTTGTGTAGATTCCTAGGAGTGGAATTGCTGGTCATATGGTAAGTTTGAAACATCTCTATTTTTTATCCAACTTTTTAACCTAATGTTTTAGAGATTTTCAGAACATGAATAAATGGGATTACTGGTTCTCTTAGTTATTAAATATCTAAATCTAGCATATTCAATCCATATTCTTCTCAGTTTGTGGTTCTCTATTCCCACTGTTCCAGGCTTCAAATATTGAAATAGAGTATAATAAGTGAAAACAAAGAGAAAGTTTATCTGGTAAATAAGTAGTGATTCCATAGTCCTAAAATTCAGTGTTTCGTCACTTGTGAGGAAACTCATGGGGCAAGGACTATGGAATTAGGCCTGCAGGGCACAAACAGATCAATGAAAGGCAAAGAGAAGATTTGTTTTCCCACACTTTCACAATGTATTTAAAGTTGTTTTTTGTTTTTTGTTTTTTTTTTTGTTTTTAAAAAGAATCAATGAGATGATCTGAATAAAGGGCAAATATAATTCGTATTCTGAAGGAAGAATACGATCTAAAAAATAATTCAAATAACTTTAATTCAATCATATTTTCAAGTAAACCTATCACTAAAAAATATTTCTGAATAATATATTTCCATGCTTTAAAAACCTTTTCTCCCCTTATTCTTTATTCTTATTGCATATATCAATTATTTGAGTCAAGAAGGAAAAAAAGATTCAGAGTATACAGATATCTTGATTTAGTTTTTTAGAAATTTACTCACTGGCAACAATCAGTTAAAGTAAAACTGAAGAAATATCACTCAAGAAAAGCACTATAAAGAAGTAATGTTAAAAAAGAAAATGCATTATTTCATCACATAAAAATTCTGAAGACAAATATCCTAAAGAAAAACTAATTCAGGGGAGGTAGATGTAGCTCAAGTGATTGAGTGCCTGTTTCCCATAAATGAGGTCCTGGGTTCAATCCCCAGTACCTCCTGAAAAAAAAAACAAACAAAAAACAAATCCTATGGCTTAGTCATAGCCAAATTTGAGCTACCAATGACATGAGGCCAAATATCTTAGATTCAAAGCAGCGGATATCTGCTATTACCATGGGAATTTATAGTGCTACAATATGTCTGTGGATTTCTTAACAAAATTACAAAATAACTTCTTCAGAAAGAGTAGTATATTGTTGGTAGTACCTCAGAATCCTGCTTAGGCTTTGAGATGAACCAAATCGTGGTATTTTGAGTGGCATGGCTTTAGGGAATATGGCATTCCTAGGCAGGGATAATTTGTCCATTATTTGCCTTTTTTAATATTTAATTTTTAAGAACCTCATACTGAAAGTCCTCACCACACCACAACCAGCAGCCTAAACTTCAATGAGGCTAATTTTTTATAATTTACAGATAAAAGCAACTACAACAACAACAACAAAAAAACCACCTTTAAATATAATCACTCTGCTTGTCTAAATTAAATTTTTTTTTAACTCAAATGAGCATCATCACTACTTGACTGTATTTTAAGGATATATTTCTAAATTGGGAAAATTTAACATTAAATGCCCTAAAGGAAACAAAGGGATACAAAAAGTTTTTGTAACTACAATGATTTAAAAGAAAACACTTTGAGGGGAAAAAAGCTAATAATAAAATAACTTAGCCCTGTTTCAAAAAGTTGAAAATCCTAGGATTTGTAAGAATTAAGTTTTTTAAAATTAGCAATTTAAAAGTCTTACTTTATAGCTATATTAACAAGAAAGTACTTTCTGAATTTATATGGAGATGATGAACAAATGATTTAAATTCCAGAATGATAAAAACATAATTTACAATTATTCCCATTTACCGTGTTCCACTAGTTTCCCATCTCACAATGCAAGAAACAAAAGTATGGCAGGGAGAGGAAAGGGAAGTTGTCATGCTTTCCTCTATTTGTAGATAGTGAAATTTCGAAAGAAATTATGTTACCTAAAAGTAAATTTTAAAATGTTCTAACTAGGTGGCCATTTTAGGTTAAAAATTGTATTTCTGAGATCTCATTTTCTTGGCACACAATTACTGTTTACAATTAAGCTAAAAACTTGTTCTGGTATTTTATGACATCAGGAAAATTCTTTCCTCTCCAGGCAGAATGCCAAAAACAACTACAGACTAAATGCCTGCGCCTTCTGCTTCTAAGAGAGACGACAGTCTTGCTCAGTCTGAACTAGCTTTGCTATAAGAAAGTCAAAAAACTTCTTTTTGATTTTGTGGGTAAAATATAAACTACCTGGAGTCTAATCTGCCGATTTTAAGATTTTAAATGATTGAAGGCTCTTTATTGATTATGTAAGAAAATTCATTAGAAAACAAAACAGGTTGCATAAGACTTTTGACATATTCATTAATGGGTATGGGAATTTAAGGTCTTAAAAATATACACCAACATCGTAAACTTAGCAGTAGAATTATGTATAATAAAAAAATGCTAAAATCCAAAAAAAAAAAAAAAAGGCAATCAAGTACATTTCATTCATACTATGTAATACTCATTCATATGCTCTAGGATGAAATCTTGTTTTTATCCATTATTTGTCTTTCTATGTTTGATACATCCAAGAATCTAAGATAATGATAACCAGTAAGGCTGAGAGAGGAAGAAAAAAAAATAAAGACGGAACGAGAGAAAGACGGAGAGAGAAAGATATACACAGAATACTTACCTTCCTCCCCAAACTGATCATATATTTCTCTCTTTTTAGGATCACTCAATACTTCATAAGCTTCTGCGACCTCTTTAAATTTTTCCTCTGCCTGAGGAGATTTGTTCTTGTCCGGATGAAATTTGAGGGCTTGTTTTCGGTAAGCCTTTTTAATATCTTCATCTGAAGCTCCTTTTTCAATTCCCAAAATGCAATAATAGTCTTTCCCCATTTCGAATGCCTTGAAATGAACTTAGATTTCCCAAGAAAACAGCGTCCCCAGTCTTAGCAGTACAATGATTCTAAGAAAAATAAACCAAGCTGGGTATTTTAAAAGTTAAAGCAAATCAGCAATTCAGCTAGCTGTCATAAGGCAGCAAGCAGACAGCGTTTCTGTATTTAATTCCTTCCCCAACAGCTCACTGACGGATAAATATACACTACACAGGAGACAGCCTCCTTTTAGATCTTCCCATTTTCACTACGTGTCTCTGTACTTTCTAGAACAGTAAATGCTACAGGACGTCACTTCCCCAGCTGCCTCTAGTCAAAGTACTGAGCTATGTTTTCTCCTCCTCCACAATTAACTATTTATTTTCCTTCTGGCTCAACCATTTTCATTTCTTTTTAAAGAGCCCAAGTGGATTAAGAAACTAATATTTCAGCAAAGAATGTCATAATTACATATTTATTTACTCCATTCTAAGTAAAAAAGCATAAAAAATAATTTTAGCCATTAAGCATCCTGTTAAAATAAATTAAAAGTATATAAAAATAAAAAGTTCTCTTGAACTTATTTTTAGGTATTTTAATTTCAAGTGTTCAATTATAAAATAAACAATACTGAAATTTGGTTTGTTAACATTAACATTTTTAATAATTTATATCATTTTCAAACTTCCTGGGGTCTCTAAATAGGAAATGCCAGGAAATCAATATACCAATTTCACATTGTAAAAAGGCCATGTATCATAAAATTAAAAACCAATATTTTAAAGTAAGTATTCAACTTTGATTTTGCCTAATGATACACAGTTGTAGGGTTTTTTTTTTTTTTTTGTAGCATACAAGAGTTAATAGTTCTAGTAAGCCTTTAATTGTAAAAGCTTAATATCTGAATTTAGTCTCTTCAACTGAAACGTGTGAGACCCCAACTAAAACAAAATGAGATCCCCCCACTTCTAGGATCCCTGTTTAAAGAATTTTGTGCTACGCACTAATGAAGAATGTATATGTGGGAGGTTGTGGAGGTGTGGGAGGTGGGGCATATGGGTACCCCTAAAATTTTTGTGTAACATTTATGTAATCTATGTATCTTTAAAAAATTAAATTAAATTAATTTAAAAAAAATAAAGACACTTCCATATTGATAGGAAAAAAAAGAATTTTGTGCTACAGGAAAGCTAGAAGGAACATCTCAGTTTACAGTCAGGTTACTAATGCTCCTTTTAAGACCTTAACTGGATCAGCTTAAAATCTGGATATGCTTTTTAAGGCAAAATATTATGAGAAACATTTTTTTTTCTTTTAATTAATGCTTTTTATGTAATTATAAGCATATTATAGAGGATTTTGGAAAACAGAGAGAGAAAGCAATAAGATTTTAAAAAACCTTCCTATTATACCATTTTAGGTAATCCCTGCTGAATATTAGTGTTTCCTTCTAGTCTTTTTTGTACAAATATTTATGGTTATTTGCTAAAGTTTTGTGGGGTTTTTGTTGTTGTTAAAGTTCAGATCCTGGTATTTATACACCCTTTTAACTCCCAATTTTAAATATATTTATTTTTATGAGAAATATTTTCAGTGTATAACTCATTTTATCTTCTTATATGGTTTCTCATATTTTTTAAAATGTTCCCATTTCTAACGTAATATTGGAAAGCTTGGATTAATAAGAAACTTCCAAAGAACTGCACATAGCCTTTTATAATTAAATACCTTAAGAGTCTGTAAATTGAAAAAAAATTATGAAAGGGAAAGTAAATGTACATATATGTTTAGAATATAATGAAAAGGTGATAATCAAGAGTTAACCTTTAGGGAGTGGTTGTAGCTCAGTGCGTTGAGCTCCTGTTTCCCTTGTTTGAGGTCCCGGGTTCAATTCCCAGTACCTCCTAAAAAAAAAAAAAGTTAACCTTTAAAGATATGGTAAAAGCCAAGTAGCTTTACATTAATGATTCAGCAAATCTTTCTATATGTTTGTCCTTGTGGATTTTGACATCTGTGATTTCTTATTTCTTAAAACTCTTTACTTTAAAAACACCCTGATATTGAAAATGTATAACATCTATCTAGCCTATTTTATAGGTTACAGAACTTTGTCAGCTATTCAGCAAACATTTTAGTACCATGAAGGAATACTCAATGTCAAAAGATAAACTGTCAAAAAAAAAACATTAGGGGAAAATACTAATATCCAAATTCACATTAAGACTCTTACTTTTAAAAAACATATTACCATGTTGGAGTCCTGTGCAAGAATCAACATCTAGAATAGAGTAAAAGTATAATAAAATCATCTGTCTATAATTAATTTCCAAGGGAGTTCCTTTACATGTTCATTACCAAAGTAACACTGACATGACCATCCATGAAAAAACTCAACTTGTTCTGGTGGGTAGTGCTGGGAGTCAGCTAGAAATATTATCAGGACTTAACATATTAAATATTTTTTAGAAACCATACAAATAAAAACGATAAGGTATAGAACTCAAAGACTAGGCCTTTTACAAGAAATGCTTTATATATTAACCAATGGAAAGAAATCTGGCTCTCCAGACAGAGAAAGGTGATAAGGGATTTTTACATTTCTTCAAATGTCACAGAGAAAAAAAGAATCAAAGTGGTAAAGCTGAAAAGTGAGAAATCATCTCAATGTGGGCGTTTCAAGGTAATAAGGAAGCAAATATAATTGTTTTTGTTCTTTTAATTTTCTGATTTTGTATTTTGTATTTTTTTACTTCTTTCATTATTCTTTTTTAACAAATATAATTTTGATTCAAAATCAAAGAGTATTAAATAATAAAACTTAATCTGGCTAGGGTTTGGTAAAACAAGCAGATACTTGCTCACGTATAGCTTTGTGAAACTCTGTAATTCTTTCAAATCTTTGGCAATAGGTATTAAAAACAATTAAAAATAATGTTTAAAAGAAATAATTTAAAAAGCAGTTTTTAAAAAATGTTTAAGGCCCTATAAATACAACACTTCAAAACCTGTCCTTAGAAAATAATTCAAAGAAAAAAATATTATATACATATATAAATGTACTCATTGCAACTAGAAGCAATAGTGTCAACTTCAACTATGATAATTACTAAAACACATAGTACTTTATTTACTTATTTTTTTATCGGGAGGTCCCAGAGATCGAACCCAGGTCCCTAACCATTTGAGCCACATCTGCCCCCCCTACATAGTACTTTAGAGACATTTTACTCATACACACTTTTTCGGACTGAGCCATCTCCTCTACCACTTAGGGATTAAAAATCATTACATAATCACTTTAAATTAGAATTTGGTCATCCAAAATTTGTATGACATGAATGTGGTGGTTTTTTTGGGGGGGGAGGGAAAGAAAATTTTTCATCTCTCTAAAATAACTATCGTGAAAAAAATTAGAGTATGTAAAGGGAACAGTAGTGGCAGCCTTTAGGTTAAATGGAGCACAGAAAAGCTATGAACAAACCTCATTTATTACATGTATTTTTTAAAGCTTAAAAAAAAAACCCATACAGCAATAGTCTACCTGAAACATTGTTTAGAAATCACGTATTTGTCCTGTTAATCACAGTCCTTCATCCAAATATGAGAATGTTTTCTCCTGAACAATAAAAAATATATAATACTAATATAAGGTGTTAATTGGGTAGGTTGGAGGAAAAATACACAAAATGTAAGATATTATTAGAAGTATAAATATTTTCACGATGCTCTTTCATGGTTTGTAACAAATGTTTCACAACAATGCAAGGTGATGGTGGGGAGATGTATGGGAGTCTTGTATGATGACATGCATGTTTGTTTTGTAAATTCACAAATTTTACTATATACTTATTGTTTATGTATGTTCATGTGTGAATGATATACTTCAATAAAATTTTATTTAAAGAAAGAAATCACATAAATCCCTCTTTATTTGATGTTATAGGTATGTGTGTGAGGGAGAAAGTTTGAAAACAAAAAATTAGCTCAGATCAGTAATTGATTTATGCATTTTTTTCCTTAAAAATCTACAAGTTCAGGTTTTCATTCTGGTGCAGGAAGGCTATCGACACCTGAAGGTAAGTTACAATGCATTTTAAAGACATTATTTTAATTTTTTCAACCCCATCAGAAATCTAAAATATGTTATTAAAGTTAATAAAAAGAATTTAAATATTTCGTTTATAATCTAGGCTCTGCCACTTTATAGGTAATTTAGATAAATCATTTAATTTTTCAGAATTCCTAATTCCCAAAGGTTATTGTATGATTCAGATAATACATATGAAAACTCTAAAACTTATGTAATGACATACATATATATTATTTTCATTATTTTAAGTTATATAAACTATTTTGTTACAATTTGGAGGTATATTGACTCCATTTACTCAGTGAGTTTTACTTAGCATAAAGCATTAAAGTAACTGGCAGATTCATGCTAAAGAACTCAGGCATCCTCCTTTTCAGGACTTTATCTCTGAATTTTAGTCTCTTCTCAGACAGTGTTAAAAAAAAATAACTGTTCTATATCTTTCCCCAAATAATAATATTTGTATAGTACTTTCAGTTTATAAAACACTTCCATATGCTTTCTCATATATAATCTATATATGTGCACACACATTTGACACTCAAACTAGTGAAAATATTTCAAAGAGCTTTTCTATAACTAGCATCTAATAATCAGCTACGATACTCTTTAACAATAAACATTTATCCAATGCTAACATAAAATAAAGGAATCCAAGGCTATGCGTGTTCTAATATTTGGCCTGCTTTTTAGATAATAGCTAAATAATTATATATAATCAAACTATTGGCATCTAATGATATCTTTATTCTCTACATGTTGCACTTTTCTAAAAAACCTTCATGCACTAAGAAGCATCATTACCATTGATTTCCATACAGCAAATTACTTGGTATAAGTCTACATTCTGATTCCAGTAGAAAGGCTTCAGATTTCAAGCATAGTATTTATAATATCTAAGAATTCTGCCATTTTAAAAAATACAACTGTAGGGGAAAAAAACTAGAATAAGTACGGAGGAGATTCACTACTTATCCCATCTAAATTAAAAGACAAATTTGTGTTTGGAATTAGGCAGTCAGTTGCATTTGAGCATCCATTTTTTAGTAGTTACTAGGTACTACAGAAACCCCCTTGGCCAGTGTTGCTACTCAAAGTAGTTTAGGACTTATTTTAAAATATGGTTATCATTGTGCACATTCCCCATGAATAAAGTATCTCACTCATTCAGTGAATATTTACTGGGTGACTACTGCACACTGTTTTGGGTTCAGGTGCCATAAGTTTGACAGACAACATCCTCATTCAACTCATATACCAATGGGAGAAGACAAACAATAAACAAGTTAACACAGACATGATATAACTTCAGATAGTTTTTAGTTTTAAGTTTATTAAAGAAAATGCAATAGTATTGTTAAGATAGAGAAAGGCTACTTTAGCCAGGTTGGTCAGGGAAGGTCTCTCCGTTTAGTTCTTCAAAAATTAAACCAGGAAATTTGGCCCTGAGGTGGATAGTTATTTTGGCTAAAAGACAAGGAACAAGTCTGGGTACCACACTTTTAAGAAGATATAGGCTGATTATAATGATTTTAGGAAAGTAAACGGGCTGTAAGGAGCTTTTAAGCTATGTGTAATATCTGAGTTTGGGGAAGTTTGACGTGAAGGGATAGATGAAACTATAACTATTTTACCTAGAAACTTAGTGTGCATAAACCAGCCAGTTATTTTAAAATATTTTAAAGAATATCATATATTAACAACCTAGACTGGTTTTATATGGCCCCAGGGATCAAACTAGGACTAATGCAGGTCCTACGGCCATGGCCATGGCGGATAGCTCTGGAGTTTGATGCTTTGCCAGTGGGCCCTACTTTGGAGATTGTGCTCCCAAGTGTGACAGAGTTGGACTTCATGTGTCTTCTCTACACATGCCTCTTCTGTCCCTTTTGTTTGAACCTATATTGGTACGGGAGTTGGTAAGTGTATGTCCAGGAGTCTTGAATCTCTGGGCTGTCCATGTGACAGCTGGGCCCTGAGCCTCTGTGGAGTTGCAACACCTACTCTCCAGTTCATTGGACTCATCCAGGACAACTACCAAGGAAGTGAGGATGGCCAACCACACCAAGGAACCGAGAAGAGTCTACAACTGCAAGCTCTCTTGTCCCATCCATCAGCCATATGGGATTGAAGACCCCTCTCAACTAGAGGTGGAGTGGGCATCACCATCCCAGAATTCTCAGGATTGGGGAATAAAATATGGACTAGTATAGATTTACTGGTATTCTACTATAGACTTATTGTGATTGTAGCAATGAAAGAAATGATGTCATTGATGTGGAGACAGTGGCCACTGGAGGTGCTGAAGTTAGGGAGAGTGAAAAAGTGGGGTAATATGGGGGCATTTTCAGGACTTGGAATTGACCTGGATGACATTGCAGTGACAGATACAGGCCATTATATATTCTGCCATAGCCTACAAGAATTGAGTGGAAGAAAGTGTAAACTACAATGTAAACTATAGTCCATGCTTAGTGGCAATGCTCAAAAATGTGTTCATCAATTGCAATGAATGTACCACACTAATGAAAGAAGTTGTTAATGTGGGGGAAAGTGTGAGGTGTGAGGAGTGGGACATATGGGAATCCCTTATATTTTTTAAGTAACATTTTATGTAATCTAAGTACCTTTTAAAAATAAATTATATATATATATATATATATATATATAAACAAACGAGGACCGATGGATAGAAAATACAGGGAGATTTTAAGATATCACTTTCAAGTCAGAGCTATGAAAAAATGTGGAGTGGTGAGTTTCCTACCATGAGACGTATTCAAACATCTATTAGTCAGCCACTATGCACGTATACTGCACAGGAACACAGGAGTAGTAGATGGGAAAATAGGCTTCTACTCTGGCTCTCTTAACATCTCCTCTAACCCTTCCTAAAACTCATCCCCTAAAACACTGAGTCAAATACAGTCACCTCTGAATGGTAAAGTTTATTAACAGTTTTAATGTACTAAGTCAAACGTGTTCTTTTCACCAAACTTATCTGAAGGCAGCAGCAGCCAAGAGTTCATTGCACAGCTACCATAGTTTGAGTTTTCAAGCTAGAAGTACATATTTTGTCCACTCTTACAAAAACAATCTCCTTGGGCTCACAAGGTTCTACATGCTCTGACCCTGCTCTTTCTGGGATATCACCTCCTACTACTTGTTACCATGAACACACTGCTCTTGCCACACTGGTCTCCTTCCTATTCCTAGCACTGATCAGGGATGCTCCTGCTTCAGTCCCTTTAGTTTAGCTGCTCCTTCTAGAATACGCTTTCCCTTCATTCCTGAATTTTTGCCCAAATATCTTCTCAGTGAGGTCTACCCAACTATCCTCTTGCCCTGCTCAATACTTTTTCTTTTTTTCAACAGCACTTGTCATCCTCTATCACATAATTTATTATTTTTTATTGTCTGTCTCCGCCACCAAAAAATAAGTTCCACTGAGGTAGAGATCTGTTTTCTTCACTGATGTACTGAGTGCCTAGGGCAATAGTCAGGCACACAGTAAATGCACGGTAAATATGATTTGAATGAATTAGTGAATGAATGAAGGGAATGAGGGAAGTTCAACCACCATTAATTTTCTACAACCTTCTTAATTATGTGCTTATCTTACATTTCTATTAAAATTTTATGCCCATTCTTAAATTCAGTGTAGCTGTTGAGGTTAAGAAATATTAAAAATTGAACATGTGATCAACAGCCTAAGAATTTACTTCTGTAAGAAGATTCAACTTTCTAATTATAATTATTCACTAGTTTTAACACATCTAACTAAAAAAGGTTTAAAGATCTAATGTTCTTCTCTACGTACCTATATGACTAAAAGAATATACAAAAAGCATCTAACAAATAATAGACTTTTTTTTTAGTGCTAAAAGTATGTTCTAAGGAACACAATCTGCATTTAAAATAACTTCTCCAATCCCTCTCCCAGTGATTCTAATAATACTAAGCAATATGAGAACTCTAAAGGATAACAATTAGCACTACTGAAAGAGGAAATGACTTTATATGGCTATTTCACTTTAAAGCTAAGGAAGCAATGCTAAATAAATCAAATAGCATTACCCTCTACAATGCTGGAGAGACACAAGGAGGAAGGTTTCATTAGTGATGGATAACTAGGATAAGCATCAATGGCCTATGAATGAAATAGATTCTTGAAATGGGAAGAAAAAGTCTAGATGGGGAATGTAGTTTAACATAGTTGAAAAAAAGTTGAAAAAATGTTGTGTGATGGGTGTGGACTGCTGCTTGTACTTCAATATTTGTTTTCTACTTCTTCCTTAGTAATAGAAAGCCAATTTTTAGCCAGGCCTACGGCTACTAGAAAAAGGACATTTCCCAACCTCCCTTACAGCCAGATAGGCCTTATGACTAATTCCCGACTAATGATTTTATAAAGAGAAGGATCAAGTATGGCTTCCAGGAAATTCTTTAAAAGGGGCTTCCAGGGAACCAGCTGTGGCTCAATTGGTAGGGCTCTGGTTTAACACATGGGAGGCCCCAGGTTCCATTCCCAGGGCCTCCTGGAGAAGGCAAGCCCGCAAGCCGGCAAGCC
>PVKH010028803.1:0-12767 GCA_004027955.1 Chaetophractus vellerosus | reverse complement strand
AAAAGAAAAAAAAAAAAGAAAATCATTGTAATACACATCAATAGGAAAAACAACAACATATGATCATCTCAATTGATGCAGAAAAGCATTTGACAAAATCCAACATCCTCTCATGATAAAAACACGTAGAAAACTAGGAATTGAAGAGAAACTTCTCAACAGGATAAAAGGCATTAATGAAAAACCCACAGCAAATATTTTACTCAATGATGAAAGACTGAAAGCCTTCCCTCTAAGATCAGGAACAAAACAAGGATGCCCACTGTCACCACTGTTTTTTGACGTTGTACTGGAATTTCTGTCCAGGCAAGAGAAAGAAATAAAAGGCATCACAAGTGGAAAGGAAAAAGTCAAATTCCTAGTCACAGATGACAATGGTTAAAATTATTTTTATGTTATGTATATTTTACCACATTAAAAATAAGTTTTGAAAAAAATGATGATGCTTCCTAAAAATGTTAAACGTGGAGTGAATATGTGACCCAGCAATTCCACACTGAGGTACATACTCAAGAAAAATGAAAACATATCCACAAAAAAATCTTGTGCACAAATGTTTATATCAACATTATTCATAATAACAAAAGTGGAAATAGCCCAATATCCATCAACTGATGAATCAATCAATAAATATGGTAGGTCCATATGTCTTAATTTGCCAGAGCTGATGTGACAAATACCATACAATAGATTGGCTTAAACAAAAATAAGTTTTTTTGGCTCATAGTTTTAAAGGCTAGAAGTTCCAAATCCAGGTATCTCTCAGAGTCTTTAGTGTTCTGGTGGTGGCTTGCTACCATCCTTGAGTTTTCTTGACTTACATCTCTGCTTCTGTCACATGGCAATGTCCTTGGTCTCCTCCTGTGGCTTTCTTTGACTTTGGGCTCTTATATCTTCTGGCTTCCTCTGGTTTCTGTTTTCTACTTCCTATGTCTGAATTCCCTCCCTTTATAAGGCCACTAGTAACACAGACTAAGACCTACCATAATTCAATTTGGCCAAAATAATAACATCTTCAAAAGGCCTTATATACAGATGGTTTCACACCCAAGAAATATGGATTAAGATTAAGAACTTTTTGTATGTGGTGCATGATTAAATCAACCACATCTTATAAATGGGTATTTGGCAATAAAAAAGAATAAAGTAATGATACATGCCACAACATGAATGACCCTTGAAAGTATTTTGCTTAGTAAAAGAACCCAATCACAAAATACTTCCTATTGTATGGTTTCATTTATATGAAATGTCCAGAATAAGCCAATCCATAGATATAGAAAATAGATTAGTGGTTGCCTAGAGGTGGAGAAATTGGTGGTGGTGGGGAATGGGATTGGCTAATTGGTCTGGAATTTGTTTTGGGGTGATGAAAATGTTTCAAAATTGATTATGAAATCTATGAATATACTAAAAACGACTGGATCAGACACTTTGAATGGGTGAATTATATGGTATGTGAGTTGTTGAAAAAACAACTTGTGTCAACAAAATCACGCACGAAGTGGACGAACTGACCCAGATCATCGCTGACGTGTCCCAGGACCCCACACTACTGCAAACCGAGGACCACCCGTGCCAGAAGTGCGGCCACAAGGAAGCGGTGTTCTTCCAGTCTCACAGTGCCTGGGCCAAGGATGCCATAAGATGTTGAAAAATCAATTGGCCATATTTATGTGTGTTTATTTCTGGACTCCATTTTGTTCCAATGGTCTGTATACCTATTGCTTTGCCAATACCTCATTGTCTCAATTACTGCCACATTACAAAATCAGCACATAGATTCTATACATGTCTTGTTAGATTTATATCAAGTATTTAATTTGGGAGGAGTTAATAAAAATTGGTTTTTAATTTTGGTTTCCAGCTGGTCATTGTAGTATATAGAAACAGGATTGACTTTTGTGTTTTGGCCTTGTACCCTGAAACCTTGCTAATTTCACTTATTAGTCCTTGGACTTTTTTTTTCCTGTAGAATTCCTGGGATTTTCTATATAGACTTTCATTTCATCTGTGACTAGGGACAGTTTATTTCTTCCCTTCTAATCTGTATGCCTTTTATTTTTCTTGTCTTATTACAGTGGCTAGGTCTGCCAGTAGGAGGCTGAATAGGAGTGGTGAGAGTGGACATCTTTGCCTTTTTCCTGATCTTAGGGAATAGCATTCCATTATTAAGTATGAAGTTCACTGTAGCTTTTTTGGTTTGTTTGTCTTTGTTTTTGTAGATGCCCTTTATTCAGTTGAGAAAGTCCCTTTCTATTTCTGGTTTACTGAGGGTGATTATAGTGGATGGATGTTGAATTCTGTCAAATGCTTCTTCTGCACCAATTGATATGATCATATGTTTTTTCTCTTTTAGACTGTTAATATGGTGACTTACACTGGTTTATATTCACATATTGAACTAGCCTTGCATTTCAGGGATAACTTCCATTTGGTTGTGGTATTTGATTGTTTTTTTTTATGTTGCCTGATTTTATTTGTTAATCTTTTGTTGAGGACTTTTGTATTGTCCTGGTATTTGTAGCTGTTGATGTCTTCCTTTATGATTGGATTTTCCTGATTTTTCATATGCAGAGTAATTTTGGATTGTATTCTAGACATTTGAACATTATGTTATGAGGCTCTGGTTTTGTTTAAATCCCACTGAGAATGTTGATATGCTTGTTTTTGGCATGCAACCAACCCAGTTGGATTCAGGCTGTGAGTTCCTAATAACCATTTTTTTCCCCCCAAAGATGTAAGTCAGCTGACCTGATTTAAAAAAAGTACTTAAATTTTTTTTTTAAAAGGAACTTAGATTACATAAATGTTACATAAAAAATATAGGAGATTCCCATCTGCTCTGCTCCCCAGCCCTCCCACATTTTCCCACATCAACAACATCCATTAGTGTGGTACAGTTGCCAAAATTGATGAACATATCTTGGAGCATTGCCACTAACTGTGAATTATAGTTTACATTGTAGTTTACACTCTCTTCTGCCCATTTTTTGTAAGTTATTACAAGATATACAGTGGCCTGTATCTGTCAATTGCAATGTCATTCAGGACAATTCCCATGTCCCAAAAATGCCTCCAAATTACACCTATTTTTCCCTCTCCCTCCCCTCAGAACCTCCAGTGTCCACTGCCTCCACATCAATGATAAGAGTTCTTCCATTGCTAGGATCACAATAAGTCTATAGTAGAATAATGGGAAGTCTACTCTAGTCCATTGTTCATTCCCCAATCTGGGGGATTCTGAGATGGTGATGGCCACTCCACCTCTAATTGAGAAGGGGCTTAGATCCCATGGGGCAGATGGATGAGACTATCTTGCTTGCAGTTGTAGACTCTCTCTGTTCCTTGAGATGGTCATTGTCAATTATCATCTCCCTGTTAGCTGTTTTGGATGAGTCCAATGAACTGGAGAGTAGGTGTTACAAATCTGTTGAGATTCAGGGCTGAACTGGTACATGGGCAGCCCAAAGACTTAATACACCTATCAACTCTAGTACTAACCACAGGTTCAATTAGAAGGGGTAGAAGAGCCATGTGTATGGAAACCACCAAGTTGTTCTTACACTCTCCTCCAATTCTCTCTTTCTCCTGTTTTTTTTTCCTTTCAACCTGCAGAACTCCCTTTAATATTTCTTGAAGGGCAGATTTCTTATTGACACACTCTCTTAATTTCTGTTTATCTGTGGATATTTTGAATGCCATCTTTGCTGGATAGAGAATTCTTGGCTGGAAGTATTTTTTCTTTTAGCATCTTAACTATGTCATATGGCTGCCTTCTTGCCTCCATGGTTTCACATGAGAAGTCAGCACTTAATCTTACTGACCTGCCCCTGTATGTGATGGATCTCTTTTCCTTTGCTGCTTTCAGTATTCTTTGTCTTGAGCATTGGACAATTTGACAAGTATATGTCTTGGAGTAAACCTGTTAGGATTTATACTGTTTGGGGTGTGCTGTGTTTCCTGGACATGTATGTCCATGTCCCTCAAAAGGGTTGGGAAATTTTCAGCCATTATTCCCTCCAACACATCTTCTGTTCCCTTTCCCTTCTCTTCTCCATCTAAGATGCCTATAATGTGTCTGTGCATTTCGTGTTGTCATTCAAATCCCTAAGTCCCTGCTGTTTTTTTTCTATCTTTTTATCTATCTGTTCTACTATCTGTCTGATTTCAGCTGTACTGTCTTCCACATCACTGATTCTTTCCTCTGCCTGTTCAAATCTGCTGTTATGTGCTTCCAGTGTATTTTTGTTTTCTTGCATTGTGCCATTCATAACCATCATATCCATTATCTTTTTATGTATGTTTACAATTTCTTCAGTATATTCTCCAAGTTTTGTCTTAATATCCTTAATCTCTTCCTTCACTTCATTAAGTTGTGTTACAGTTTGATGTAATTATGAATTCCAAAAATCCATATTGAATTATGCTTGTAAACTGATCTGTTAATCTGGGCACGATTAGTTTATGATTAGGGCGTTAACTGGGCCACGTCAGTAGGGTGTTGAGCTCCGCCCCTCAGTGGGTGTGGTCTCAAGTATAAAAGGCAAGGCCAAAGACAGAGGGAGCAGATTTGAGAAGCAGATTTGAGAAGCAGTTCTGATGTTGGAGGGGATGCCCCAGGAGAAGACAAGTGAACCGTTTGCCTGATAGTCTACAGCTGCAGCCCTGGGAAGAGAAGAACCCAAAAAGCCTGAACCCTGGCAAATGTCAGCAGCTGTCTTGCTCCAACATGTGACAATGGACTTTGGTGAGGGAAGAAACTTATGCTTTGTGGCCTGGTAACTGTAAGCTTCTACCCCAAATAAAAACCCTTTATAAAGACCAACCAATTATCGGTATATTTGCAAAGGCACCCCTTTGGCTGACTAATACAAGTTGATTCATAATATTTGTTTGGACATCTCTGATTAGTTGTTCCATGTTCTGCATCTCCTCCTGTTTTTTATTTGTTCTTTGGACTGGGCTATGTCTTCCTGTTTCTTAGCATGGCTTGTAATTTTTTGTTGGTGTCTAGGCATCTGTTTATCTTGATGGGTTTATTCAGCTGATTAGCTTCTCTTCCTACTCCAGGGTTTTATTTTGTTGTTTTTGTGTGTTTGTGGTAAGGTTTCACTTTGACACTTTGTTCCTCTTATTCTATTTCCTCGCTGTTGTCTATGATTCCTTGAAAAAAAATTACGGCCAGAGAAAAGGAAAGAGATAAGAAGAAAAAAGAATAATAGTAAAAATAATAGTGAAAGGTAGAAGAGGAACCATACAAGACCTAGGAAAATGAACAATTAACACGAGTAAGAAGTACAGAGGAATAAGAATAAAAAAGTGGAATAGAAACAATGAAATGAGAAGAAGAGAGAAAAATATATAGAAAGAATTAAAAGGCTGTAATGATGAGAAGAGAGGAAAAGAAAAAAGAAAAGAGAAAAAGAAAAAAAAAGAAAGAAAACTGAGAAAAAAGGACACAGAGAAATAAAAACAAGAAAAATTGAAGACCAAAGAAAAAGAGATGGAGTGAAAGAACAACAGAAAACAGAAGCTAGAAAGATGAAGGAAAGAAAAGAAATAGCATAGATAGAAAAAAATCGATAAAAGAAAAAAGAGGGAAACAAAGGGGAAACACAACAAATAAGAAACAAGACAGCAGCAACAAATTTTTAAAAAGGAGAAAGAAAGAAAAAAGAACAAAACAAAAACAGGGAAAAACAGTCTTCCCCCTTAGGCCCCTAAGGAGCTTCTCAGGTTGCCAGTGTTCCTCAATCAATCACCTGGCAGCCTGCCCGCTGCAGGTTTTGAACTGGGTTTTAGTTAGTAAAACAAGGAAAATTTAAAAAAGGAAACTTTTTTTTTTTTTTTTTTTTTTTTACATAAGAGATCCAAGAAAAGCTAATACAAAAAGAATGTCTATATGTTCCCTGTTGTAAAATATCAGCCGGATGCCTGATAACCTGGTGGGTCACTTCTCTAAGAAGAGCCAGGAATCAAACCAGGACTTCGTATATGCAAAGCGGGAATTCCTCCAGTGAGCTAAACTGTCTCCCTAGGTTAGTTAGCTTTTCAGAAAGCTATCTGCCCCTTTCCTTTGGGCAGGTTAGATTACTAGCAGTTTTGCCAGAGTCCTGCTGATTACGCACCCGTCTGTCCCTGCCCCCTCTCTAATCTAATTCCTCTGTTTACCTGGGTGGCTGGCCATGACAGCCTGCCTGAGGAGATCCCCTCTCCCCTCTCCCCATCGGGTCAAGGTCCCTTCCAAGAGTCAAAGGGGGCTCAGCTGGCCAAACTCACTGCAAAGAAACCATTCTCCACCCTCCTAGACTCCTCTTTCTCCCAGGGGATGCCCACTCACGCTCTGTGGCTCCACCTAGGCTATTTTCCCTGAGGGCAGGGTATATGTGCCGCTTCCAGCCACAGGGGCGAGCAACTCGGTTTTTCCTCGGCTTCTTCATCTCTCCAGTACTCTCCTAGATGACTCAGAGCACCTTCCTGTTCTATGTATATCCAAAGCAGCGCCTTCAGACAGGTCTCTGTCCTTTCCTCTTCTTTGTTGTGAGAGGGTCAGACTCTGCTGCCCACCTTGGTGCCATTTTCCTGGAACCCTAATAACCTTCTGTGGGTTGTAGTTTCAAGGTCAGTTTTTTTTTCATTGCATTTTAACATTTTATTACTCCTTTTAACATATTTTGTTTTTTATTCTTTGTAATATTTACCCAGTTTTTCCAAACATTTAATTGTTCAGTAACTCCAAGCACCTTAAATCTTTATCAGAGAAATGTCAGAATAAGCACGCATAGATTATTCCACCTTCTGTGCTCACTGGTAACTAGTAGCCATTATATAAGTAGTTTGGGTTGTCAGCCCTACAACTCTGAGGACATTTGTCATCGTTAAGAGCAATAGTCTTGCATTTTCAGTAAGCACAGTAATCTCTGCCTTTGGCAAGAAAATATGTGGATATCAGTTGATATCAGTTTATGCACCAGGGCACAGGTGAATGTCACATAAGTTTACATACCATAAATTCCACAAACTGTGCCCTCAAAGAGGATGTCAACATTGCCCTGAGAGACAGAATTTTGAAATAAAAATACAAAATTCATTTTCCTACTCTCAATCTAGTCTGGTCACAACTTATCCTTATGATAAAGTCACTCTTTGCTCTTCTGTATGAATCCCAGCCATTTAAATGAAAGATCCTAGATAGTATCTTTTTTTTTTTTAAGATTTATTTATTTTATTACATATCCCCCCCCTCGCCCCCGCTGCGGCGACGCGCCGAGACTGGTCACTGCGCAGGCGCGGCTTTCCCCGCTTGTGGGCGGCTTCTGCTTCCATCACGGCCGGCTCTCAGTTCGTGGGTGGCTGGCTGTGCTCCATTCGCGGGTGACCTGCCCTGCCCGTGGCGGCTTTGCCCTGTCCGTGGCAGCTTTTTGCCCTGCCCACGGCGGCTCTGGCCTGCCCATGGCGGCTTGCCATTCTCAAGGCGGTCTGCCCGCTAGGAGAGGTCCCCGGGAACCGAACCCGGGGCCTCCCATGTGGTGTGCCGGCGCGCTATCCACTGGGCTATCCAGCCGGCCCCTCACCTTATGCTTCTATTTAGTCTTTCACCCCTTATTTCTTGAGCCAACTCAACTACCTTCCCCAAAGGACCTACTCATTTTTAACTAAAAAGCCTACCTCCAGTACTTCATGCGATGGTCATTTAAAAAGATCCATGTATTCTCTCTCCAAAGTATGATCCTGAAGTGTAAAATTTGACCAAAGCAACCATTTGAGCGCTCTAAGAAGAGATCAAAGGCATACACTAATCTTAGTAGCCCTTATGCTTCTAAGACGCCTGGGAGTCTGCTGCATCTGATCTGAGTTGCTCCCATTCTCTCCCCCACCTCAGCCTGGTCATTGCAGAGGTTCTGCCAGGACAGGAAGGCAACGAGAGCAAGAGCACCTCTCACCGTCAGAAGGGGCTCATTGGGTGCAGATGTAGCTCAGTGGTTGAGCGCCTCCCTCCCACATATGAGGTCCCGGGCTCAATCCCTGGTATCTCCTAAAAAATAAATGGGGGAGTCATTAAATACAGAGCAGTGGGCACATCCATTCCTAGCAGCATAATTGGTTAAAGTGACAATCTCAGAGACAGGAATTGGGGAGGGCCTAGGGTCAGTTTTGTTTGCAAAGGCTTTGCAGTTTTTATCTGTGTGTGCGTGTGTGTGTGTTTTAATCCGTTCTGCCTGTGCGCTACCCACTGGCCAGTCTGGGACTTGGGAGGTGGGCTATCCTGTAGTTCATATCTCAAAGTTTTTGGCATTCTAATTAGGAGGAGACCCATGCATGCACAGCTCACGGTTGAACCCAGGAGTGACAACTCCAGGGGTCACTTTTCATAGTTCCTCCCTTTTTGCGGTCTCCCAGGTACTTTCTGGTTCCCTGGGACTCCCCTTTTCAGGGCTTCAGTTATCTTGCTCTCCTGCACACTCCCTGTGACTGCACCTGCATCAGTGGCCAAGCAGTGGGAGGACAGAGGTAGGAAAAACAATGGGGATTTGTTCTACCTTCTCAGGATAATTGATCCTCTGATTGGAGAGAAAGGGTCTTTCCCTCAGCATTTTAGGGGCTTGTGAACCCTCTCTGTCACCACTGCAGCTGTGATGGGACTTCATAGGGGCTTCATCATGAGAGGACAGGGAAAAGTAAAGCAACAACCAAGACAAACTAAAAACTAAAAAAAACCAAAGAATCCCTGAAAACCCTAGAACTCCCCCAAAGGATTCTCCCACTGTCTAAAATTTGGAGACCCTATCCCGAGTCAGAACTAGAGGGCTTTCCTTGGAGCTCTCTCTGTCCACCTCTTGGTCCCCACGTCAGGCTTTTGGGCTCTCAAGTCCAGGCTAGAGGATCTGGCAGGAAACCCAAGAAACTCACCATGTTTGGTGATAATTCAAATTCTGGCCTGTACCCCCAATCTGCCTGTAACTGTTTACTTTTCAGAATCCTCAAATGCTTCATGCATTCTATCTAGTTTTGGTAGCTGCATTCAGTACATAAGTATTGAATATATTTACCCCAAACTGGAACCCAGTCAAGGTAACAGAACAACACAATGAACAGAGATAAACCTTTGATTTGCATTCTTGTCTCATTTAATTTATCTTTATTGGTGTGTGTGTGTTCATTTTATTCTGGACCGTTTGAAAGTAAGACACAACTACCATGAAAACTCGCCACAAATACTTCACACGCCTCCCCAGAATAAGAACAGCTTCCCACCATCAAACCTAAGACAATTCCAGTAACTCTATGTACCATCTTTCCTTCGGTGTTTGTATTTGAATGATGCATCCGTAAGTCTCATAATTTAAATGTGCCTCTTAAAATGAAATCTATGCTTACTTACTCTCTTGAAATGTTATTTCAGTTGGAGAATTTAGCCCATCTACGCCACTGCTGACGTATCAGGGTTTGAATCTGCGATCTCTTAAAAGTTTTCTAATTTTTCCTTTCTTTGCTTATGTTCTTTTGGGTTGATTTTTAAAAATTCTATTAGTTTCTTTCTACATTGTCTGGAAGTTATACATTCTATTATATTCCTTTAGTGGTTAGAATGGAAATTACAATATAATTCCTTAACTTATCAGAGTTATCTATAGCCTGCTCTCCATTTCTCTCTTGCTTTATATGCTGATTTTGTCTTGCATTTAAGTTGATGTTTTCTAAAATGTTATTTCTAAATATTATTATTATACAGTCCATATTCATTTTTTTTACTTTTTTATTTTAAAAGAAACTTAATTACATAAATGTCATATTCATTTAATTTCCCCACCTATTTTTCACTTTCTTTGCTCTTCTTTTTGCCCCCGATCTTATTTCTGGAATCACTTTCTTTGCCTAAAGTGTGTCCTATAGACAATTTTTTTTAGTGCAGGCTTACAGCAGCAAACTCTTTTGGTTTTTGTTTGAAGAAAAATTTTTAGGTCAGCAATTGTATTAGTTTCTTAGTGCCGCTGTGACAAATTACCAGAAAACTAGTGGCTTAACGCAACACCAATTTAACCTCTTACAGTTCCGAAGGTCAGAAGTCTCACTGGGCTGGACTCAAGGCTCGTTCCTTCCAGAGGCCCTAGGGGAGATGCCTTTTCTAGCTGGTGGAGGCCACTGGCGTTCCTTGGCTTGCAGCGGCTGCCTCCACTTTCAAAGGCAGCAGTATAGCATTGTCAAATCTCTCTCTTTCTGACTCTCCTGTCTCCCTCCTAAAAGGACTCTTGTAGTTACAGCAGGCCCACCCAGATAACCCCGGGTAACCTCCCCATCCATCCTTCACATCACACCTGCAGAGTCCTTCGTGCCGTGGAAGGTCACACTTCTTTGGGCCATCATTCTGCTTGCTACAGCTATCATTTTCTTCCAGCAGATTCAAGACATCATTCCACTGTTTCATGGCTTCCACTGTTGCAACAGAGAAGTCAGATTGTCAGGCAAGATTGTCTTCCTTTTGAGACCATCTGACTTAAAAAAAAAAAAAAAAAATATATATATATATATATATATATGTAATTGCTTTTAATATTTTGTCTTTGGTTTTCACCAGTCTTATCTGATGCACATAGAGGGGATTTTTTTTCTGAATAATGCCAGGGGTTGGTTGGACTACTTGAAACTGTGGTTTGGTATCTTTCAACAAAAATGGGAAATTTTTTGCCATCTTCTCTTTGAATATTGCTTGTGCCTCTTTCAGTACCCTTTTCTGGTATTCTACTTACACACAGATTGGGGCTTTTGCCATACCCTCTGTGTCTCTTATAACAGCCTCTGTTTCCCAAATCTTCATCTCTGCACTTCAGTCTATTTCTTCTGTCCTATCCTCTAGTCCACAGATTCTCTTTTCAGTTTTGTGCAATCTGCTCTTAAGCCTTCCTTTGATTTCTTAGCTATTGTGGTTTTTAGCAGTAGAATTTCCACTTAGTCCTCTTCAAATTGCTAATAATTACTAGTTACCTGTCAAAATTCTCAAGCTCATCTTTACTTCTTTGACCACAGTAAATTTGGTGGCTTTTAGACTGCATCTGCTAATTCCCAGCTTCCGGGGGCTTTGGAGCTGGCCTCTGTCACCTGTCTGCTGGCTTGTGCCTGGAGGCCAGTTTATGGTGCACCTTATGTTTGAAAGTTACTTGAGGGTGATTTGGGGCGTGCAGTGGAGGTTCTTTCCTCCAGGGAAGCGTTTCATGAACCTCTGCCGGGCACCGCAGGCCCACAGGCTGCTCCTGAGATGCCCCCGGCTGCTCTCATCCTCCTCACCTCTAGCCTCAGTTGCCAGCACTAGCAGCTGTCGCCTTTCTTACTTCAGCAAATGCCAAGTAGTTCTCTCTGCCCCAAGGGATCCCAGACGCCTTCTTTGGCTCCGCCAGCCCTCCAGGGGCAGGTACTTGGAGCTGGCAGGGATCTCATGTGTGATCGAGCCTGGAAGCAAGTAGGGGCACAGAGGCCCACCCTGCCCTGGTGACTGTTGCTGTGAGACCCAGCCGGGAGGGCTGTGGCTAAGGTGAGAGGCCCAGACCCAGCTCTGTCTGGCTGGGAGAGCCAGGCTGGGGCCTGCCAGGACCCTGTCCTGCCAAGGCAGGGGAATGGGGACTGCTAAAACCGAGAGATTTGGCCAGGGGGTCTGGCAGGGCCAGCGCTGGGGGTGGTGGGGGGTGGTGATGCCAGTCCGAGGAGCTTGGCCACTCATTGAGGCTGTGGGGGGCCATGGCAGCATCGCAAGCCAGGCAGAGAGAGTCAGGTTGGCAGTTTGGGGAGAGGACCCAGGTTGCTGAGTGGGGTTGGAAATTCAGGTGTGAGGTGTGGAGGAGGGCATGGAGAGGAGAGGGTGGAACGGTGAGAAACGGCGGAGGGGAAGTGTGGAAACTAGAAAGTTCCAGGCCTCTCAAGTCTGCCTGCCCTCCCCCAGCCCTCCCCGTCCCTCCCTGGGTCTCCTTATTTCTCCAGTGCAGGGGGAGGCACAGTGCCAGCAGTCTGGCAGTGGAGTCCACAGGCCTGGCCCTCAGCACCTGTGCTCCCAAGGTAGGCATGGGCAAGGTGCTCCCACCTGCCGAGGAGTGGGAGGTCCTGGGGCAGGTGCTCCTGCACAACAGCCAGGAAGGGGCTGGGACCCTCACACTGTGAGGCAACAACTTTGTCTGCTCTGCAACCAGAAGGGCCTGAGTGCTTCCCGAAGTCACGGGCTGGCCCCACTCCCAGCTCCTGGACTTCCAGTCTTCCCACCTGCCCCCCTAAGGAGCCGGAGTTACAGAGGAAAGTCCAGCTTGGAGGGAGGATGTCAGGGAGGGGACGGAGAGAGCGTGGGGTGGAGATAGGGCAAGCCGGCCTGGGGTTTGCCAAGTGGAAGCTGAGGATTGGATGAGGGCACATAGGACAGCGAAGCAGGCTTGCAGGTTTTAGGGTAAAGACTGGGTGAGGTGAGCCGGGGGAGAGGGAGAGAGGCTGCTGAGACGGGCAGCTGGCCTGGGGTGGGGGCAGACCCTCCCTGAGAGTGGACGGAAGGAGGAAGGGAGCAGGCCACAAAGGCTGTGATGGGGCTTGTGGGCCTCCTCGGACCCCGGCCACAGGCGGGCTCTCCTCCTGTGTCCCAGACCTGCTGGGCAGGCTACTGGGGCGGGGGTGTGGCCCTGGTGTCACCTTCCTCGGCACTGGCCAGGTGGGCCCAGGCCCTGGGGACTGAGCTGCCTCCTCCTGCTCATGCCGCTGCAGAGGCTGTTCCACCCGGAACCTTCTGTGGCCTG